>CAJHZI010000520.1:0-80000 GCA_905160935.1 Enchytraeus crypticus | reverse complement strand
AGATATATTTAACAGTTTCAAAATGAATCAATGAAGGTCCATTGAACATTTCTGTCAATGCATCATTATCTTTGGATTGCATCTTGTGTTACTTTCCTTATGTGTACCTTATCCGCTACTGTTTTCTTCAACCTCACACTTCTGTATTTTCCCAAACTTTGAGTGTATTTAAGATTTAAACATTTTTTCGCAAAAACAGTAGAATCATGACTTATGACTTTGAAAATTGTTACAATGTTTTCAATTTTTTATGAGTTTTATGACGTTGCGTGATATGGTTAAATACCAGCTGTTTCACCTTAGTCCGTATTGGAACAACTTTGCAAGGACAACAATATTGAGTCGCTGTAGGGTTGTTTCTCCATTGTTTGTCACTATTTTAAGTAAGAAGCAATTCTTTGCTATTAAGCTGTTGAAGATTTTTAACATTGGGTAATGTTAAGTTTTGCATGTGGACTGTATAAGAGACATACAGGGTGCCGTGTTGTGCTCTGAGAGGTGTTTTCTTTAAAGTAGAATTTCAAATTACTATTTATGGTAGTAGATCTTTGAGAATGGAAATCCATTTTTTGTTTGGTTTTTGAGATTTAAATGTTTTAAAATAGCGTCAGTGCTATGTCAGTACTGTAGAGAGAAGTAGAAATGATTTCATGAAATAACTCAATAAATTAAATAAATAATGTAATAAGTGCGCTGATAGACTAAATGTACACTGTACATTTAGACTAAACGAGACTAAGAGACAAACTGAAATCAACGAAGTCAACGAGAAACCAACCCAGATCCGCGATTTATTCGTATATAAAACAGTCTGTGACCTTTTAGTGGATTGCTTTGAGCTGCAGCGAGTGAATTGTGTTATATTCGACTGTTTGATAGGTGGTACGCTCATGATTGAGAATTAAACTAGACTGAGAAGGAAATAAGTTAACTTCACTTTAAGCAGAACTCTGGAAGCAAACAATGAAATCAATTCTGGAACATTGATCTAGCAACAGCAAGTGCTTGGTTCAACCCTGCCCTACTGATGATCTCCATCACAAATGATTTTGCTTTCTCTCGCTGGTTTAACCTGAATGTCTACGTTTCTGGCAGATGGCAAGGTTTCCACATGACTTCATCTCGTTCCTGACACTTGGCGCTCTCATGATCATTTAGTTAGTATAAGATCATTTCCCATGACTAACACCCATCACTTTAATAAAATAATTGTCTAATTGAAAAAAACAATCTTATAATAAGTACAATGATATAGTTTAATATGATTATGTAGTTTATTTTAATTGTCCCTGCCATTGGGCTTTTAAATGTAGTTGTATATTTCTGCTGTCTACAATGTTTCATTTTTGTGAACCTTATGCTGCCTGGAGATTTGTTATTATTAATATGTGTAATATTTAAAGTTATTTTTATTATTCTTCCGATCTAGTTATACGTGTACTATTGCTGCTGTATTTTCATAATTTTATCGTCTATTGTATTTATGTGAAAGTGTCCCTTGAAGCATCTCAATATGGGTAACTGCCTTTAAGCATTAACTGATTGATTGTTTGATTAATTATTTGATTTTATTCTTGGGTGTGATTGGTGTATTGAATATTTGATAGCATAAGAGATTGATTTTCTTTTTATTTAATTGATTGATAAATTAATTTACTGTTTATTATAGTACTGGTTGAATGACTATTATTTTGACGGATTGAGTTTGTGATTGATTGATTGATTAATCTGCTGACTAGTTGTCTAAATATTTGATTTACGGAGAGATTTGATGATTATTTACAATGGTTTGAGATCATGCTGTTAACATAGTAGATCCATTATCATCTATGTTCGTCCATGATGTCTTTATGCACTTTTAACGCTGAAATTTATCAGTTAGGCAGGATTTGTGGCACATATTCTATTCCATGACGTAAATGATGATCAATATGATAACGAAAGTGCTAGTAAAAAGGTAATGATGAAGATTTAATCATATAGTCATAGTAGTCATGAATAGTAAACGCTAAATTTAGTTGTAAATTATTTTTTGATAGAAATATAAAGACTTGCTAGATCTGCATAATTGCTATCTATGTTGTAGTATCTGTTATCATTGTCAAATGATAAAACGAACGTTAAATTCTCATTTTATTGATTGCACTCGGTGAATTTATGTTGATGATCATGCAAAATATTACATGACGTTTATCTGTGTTTCTAGTTATATCATAGGTTTGATTAAAACTCTTCCTGTCTATCTTCTCAGCGCTATGCAAGCTGGATGATTTATAAATAGAGTTCATGAATAACTATAGTTTCCGAAGGAAATAATAGTTTGTAAATCACAACGTCATTTTCCTGGAGAATGAATATAGTATTTCTTTTATAGTTTGCTGCCAAAAGAAACCAACAAACCTTAACAATTATCTTTTAGCCCAATGCTAATTTAAAATTGGTCAGAAACTTACGAACATTGAAAAGCCAAAAAATATACAAATAAATATAATCATTATAATCTTCCCTTGGATGCCAGAATCCTAATCTGAGACATGATGAAACTAATAAAGAAAAGGAAAAATTATGTTTGAGAAATTGAGACTGACTGACTGTCTACATGTAGGAATCAAATTCAGGAATCGAGACTCACGATGATTAAATCTTCATCATTACCGAGGAATGAGTCAGTAACTGAGAAATATTCTACTAGTAGACTACTGCATTTCCAATTTGTATAATGATAATAAGTTGTTTGCTAAAGATACAACACAAACTGCAAAACAAATACATTACAAAGAAACTCAAATTGTTATTTTTATTTTTTAGAAACATGTTCTTTTTGCTTTTTGGTGTTTTTTATTCATTGTTTTAAAACAGAAACACGGGGTTTAAAAAACATTTGTTTTAAAACAAGCTCATATCTCTTAGCACGTAGGCCTATATTGAATAATCATAAAAAGATATAAATTGTTTTCTTCAATTTGCCTTAACGTGCATTTATATGACACTAAGATTTAAATGTTTACAGGTGTAAACCGTCAAAGCTGAATGACTGAGACGCTCGATCTATTAACACATTGAACTTATCTAAACTATGAAGTGCATTAAAATGCTAAATGCATTTATTTATATTTCTTCAAACTAGTAGTATTTAAATAGTATTTAAATCTTCATCATCTTCCGTTGAATCTCAGTTTAACTAGGGACGGCATTAGAACATTTTGTAGAATTTCTGGAGCCTAGGCGCTCACCAACGGAATGTCTTTTAAACGTTCGTTTGGATCTTAGTGCCTAATATTTAAATAATTCATAGAAATTGAAAAATTTAAATTTACAATTTATATAGCATTAAACTATTAAATGCATTACAATGCGATTCATAAACATTTAAAATTATGATACCAAAAGCTAATAGAATTAAATAAGTAGGAATATAAAAATCTCAATGTTTCATTAAAATAGGCCTATTACTATTTGAAATTGACTCACTTCTTCCTGTGAGTGAGAGAAATTGCATGTAAACGACACAAATGAAATGTAGAGTCATCTAATAATGATAACAACAATTAGAGTGCTACAGTCACCAATGACAACATCGAGCACTATTGAGACAAAATGCAAGCCGATATCACGTTCCAAATCACGTCCATCATCTATGGAAATTAATGAAACAAATTTCTTTTGGTTCCATCCTTAAACTTTATTATCTCGTCCAAAAATTTATGCCAAGAATTTAAAAGCATTTGATTATCGAGTAGGCCTATTTGTGATTTCATTTTTTAATTATTTCAACATTCAGCAACTCAATATTCACATATCAGTATAATTGATGATGTTACCTGACGATATAGTCATGCAATTTCCTCTTAGTTAGCCTACATGTATTAATACCACAAGTGACATGATGAGTTAAAGCGGTTTATTCGAATTTTAGCTAAACCTTTAGTTTTTTTCGTGCGCTACTTTAGTGTTATATTAAATATTGGTAAATGGAATGCGATCACAGAGAGAAGTAATCTAGAGATAGACCTTTATGAACTCCAGCTGATAGACCTTTATGAATTCGAGATATAGACATTTATGAATTCCATACGATAGACCTTTATGAATTCGAGATGATAGACCTTTTTGAATTCCAGATGATATACCTTTATGAATTCCAGCTGATAGACCTTTTTGAATTCCAGATGATAGACCTTTATGAATTTCAGATGATAGACCTTTTTGAATTCCAGATGATAGACCTTTATGAATTCCAGATGATAGACCTTTATGAATTCCAGATGATAGACCTTTATGAATTTCAGACGGTGCGGATTCAACTGTAGTTCCAACCGGTTTGCAGACCGAACAATTATCAGTAATACATCCTTTTAATTTACTCTAAGAACTCTTCAGAATTCGCTATTACGTAAGATGATTTAGGAATTTTAAAAATTGCCAAAATTTTTTATTCTGCATTCGATTATTCAATATTCATGTATAAAACATTACATACAGAATGACATAGGCCTACTGTGTAAGTTGATTTGCTTAATAACATACATTTAGTTCGTTTGTTTGTTGGCAAGTACATATCGTTTAGCCGACCTATTGGTTATTATAGGCAGGGTTTTCATAGGGTTTGTACGGAGGTGGTGGCACAGGATAGGGATCAGGGTTAGAGTATATGGGTTCAGGCTGATAATATGGGTTGGTCGCTGGCACGGGTTGAGTGCCACTTATCGTTGTGATGGACACAACTCCTCCACTGCTGTAGGCTACAGGAGCAGCCTAAAATATGACAAAATAATATGCAACACACTTTAGTAACATAATTATAATCTGAAACATTTCTGCACATCGTATACATGTTAATACGCAAAGACTGCAATTAAATGGAAGCCAAACAAATAAAAAAGAAAAAGAAGAAGATCCAGGGATAGGGCCTACTTGGTTAAGCATGATCAAGAAAGATTTGAGAAAATTGAACTTTAGATGGGAAGATGCAGTGAGGGCTGCTAATGATAGAAACGAATGGACAAATGTTGCCGCCCTATATTGTGTTCAATACGCAATGAACTGAATATGATGATGATGTAAGTTGAATGTAACCAAAAACTAGAGTAGTCATAGTAGTATTCCAGATATATCAAAGCTTGGACTTCTTCCTTTTAAAGGCAATGAGGAAAAGCTAAATTAAATGTGTCTGATGTTAGTTACTTATTTAGTAAATCAACTATATATATATATATATATATATATATATATATATATATATATATATATTCTATTTTCTATCAATAGCATATATATATATATATATATATATATATATATATCAACTTACATCATCATCATATTCAGTTCATTGCGTATTGAACACAATATAGGGCGGCAACATTTGTCCATTCGTTTCTATCATTAGCATATATATATATATATATATATATATATATATATATATATATATATATATATATATATATATATATATATATGACAGTAGCAGTTTAATTGTTGCTTATTATATATATGACAGTAGCAGTTTAATTTAAATTTAATTTGAGCAACAACTAAACTGCTACTGTCATCAACGAAAACATCGAGCGGTATGTTGAGATAAATCCAAACCGGTGAGCAAAAAGGGTCCAAAAACGGTGCAAATTCCAAAATCCAGTAATAAGTCAAAATATCCTAATAGATAAAAGAAAGGGAGACGATCATAAAATTGACCATTCTACATGAAATGAGTGTTTCGTCATACCTGTGGGTAATTTGTTGCTGGAGGGGCTGCTCGCTGCTGATTTTTCTGCTTTGACTTCTTGCAAATGGCGGCCACAATAAATAAAATAAACAGAACCCCGGCTATGCACCCAACCACTATTCCAAAAATCTCCCATCCATTTAAATCTACAATATGAATAACAACAATTAGAGTGCTACAGTCATCAATGGCCACATAGAGCACTATTGAGACAAAATCAAGCAGGCGAGCAAAAAAAGGAACAATTTGAACAAAATAATAAGAAGAACAATAAGAGCAGCAATAAAATATCGTAATATCTTAATAAAGATTTAGTGTACTATTTAATCTTAATCAAAACACCGGGACTAGTGGGAATAGTTAACACTCGCTATACTTGATTACAGGCCTATTAGTAGCCTACTTCCACTGAATTACAAATAGTAAGGGCACTCCTTAGATCAACAAGTTAATCCCATCACAAAGTCTATGCTTTATCCTTACCTTATCTTATGTAGCCTATAGCTTGGGAAAAGTATGGCTTCTGAGGTGGCTTCCCGTTGCCTTCCTTAGTCAACTTAACCACAACAAAATACTAGAAAATATTAGGCTACAGTGATTTTGGCTTGCTAATAATCATAACACTAATGATGGTAAGAGATTGGCATTTCAATCAACCACAGATAATGAATAAGCTTCTTGCAGAGCATCATGGAAGAAGGCTTACAATTGCCGACCACATCGAACATTCAAGAAGAATCCAAGCCACCTGGCAAAAGAAACAAAGTCAAAAAATGTAAGCACCATGCGGAAAAGGGACCCAATATTCGGTAAGCCAGTTCAAATATACTAATAAAAGGAAAGTTGGCTTAATTCACGTTCTGGTCATAAAACGCGCAACTGCTCAAAACGATACATGTATAGAGGCCCCTAAAAATGATTTATTGGTTCATTAGTTGATAGATGGACTTTTAGGCAGATTGATTACTTTGGACATTTCTCTATTGATTTAGAGATTGATTTATCTGTTGACATATTGTATGCGTGATTGATTGAACTATACACCCACCGTCGCTAACGCAGGAAACTCTTAGATTGCTGGTCTGATAGAATGCGCCAACTAGCTCGACCCACGAATTTGGCAGATCATATGGACGAGAATATGATGCAGAATAAGGATTGATGGCGATATCTGGACCATTGCCGCAACTCGATGATTGACCTGCGAACAAAATGTTAATATCTTTAAAATATCACAGCTTTAATTCTAAATCAATATATCGAGCTATGTACGCATATTATGCTGTCCAACTAATTCAGGCTAATTTTATATATTTACTGCTACTTTATGTCGCTCTAGGGGCAGGGCCAAGATACATATTCCTACTCGCATGCTTCTTTTCATGCTCTACAAAGAGCACGCCATTGAACAGCGAGTTAATTCCTTGACAAAAAGCTATGCCTTATCCACACTTTAATGTTGCCTAGCCTATGTCTTGGAAATAATATGGTTGGCCTCTTTTTCAGTGTCCCGGACACAACATGGGAATTTTGTCTTATATACATGTATTATTTAATTTATTATAAATATATTATTTACGTTCATTTTTTATATTAATTTTGCTAAATTCTAAAAGTTATGTAGCAAACCATTTTATAAATTATTTTAAGTATTTTTAGATGCAAATTATCTTGCGTCTCAATCAGAAAATAAATATGCAGATCGACTGTAGAACTAAATAAAAGTATGAGAAGTATTGAGATCGAAAATAAAGATTTCTAAGAATAGAGAAATGATAAAGCCAAATAAAATGCCAGATATTAACAGAAAAATTAACTAATTAATACTTATTAAGAAGTAATTCTTTCAATTTTAAAAATAAGTAAAACAACAAATAGAATAACTAAATTTATTAACAAGAATATAACAACAAGAAAAATTTATGCTACGTGACGCGATACATGACTTAATACATGACGCGATACATGACTTAATGCATGACATGATACATGACGTGATACATGACGTGATACATGACGTGATATATGACGTGATATATGATATATGACGTCATACAGGATTATGATAGACGTTACGGTGAAGGCGTAGAGATATAACGGTGAAATTGACATATAGAATTCGAGAGATAGAGAGAGAGAGAGAGAGAGAGAGAGAGAAACGAGAATGATACAGACATCCAGACAGACAGAGAGATCAGGAGGGAGATAGTGAGAGGGAGACAGAAAGAGATATATAGGTAGAGAGAGAGAGAGAGAGAAAGAGAGAGATAGATATGTAGGGAAATAGTGTGAGACGGAGTCAGAGTGACCGAGAGAGAGAGACAGACAGAGACAGAGACAAAGACAGAGAGAGAGAGAGAGAGACAGAGAGAAGGATGCGTAGGAGTACGTATGAGCTACTAACGGATGGTCCACGCGTAGCCATATTCCGGAGTGTACCTGTAGCCGATGTAATAGTAAGGATATGGGGAATAGTAGTAGCTGATCCAAGTCTCGTATAAGTTACAGAATGCATAGTCGTCGTAGTATCTGTTCAGTCCATAGTTATAGCTAGCACCACTGACGTATATCTTGTCACAACCGCCTGTCCAATTGCAACATAGGGCACATTTGTATATATATTTCTCTCTTAGTGCACTGCCTACTGGCAGGTCCATGGTACATAACGCCTCCACTCTTCTCTGTCTTCCGCTTTCCTCTTCATTTCCACATATGAGTGGGTCTTTAAATCATCTAACATACCTAATCTCGGCATGCCCCTGCCTCCTTTTCCTTCCATTCTACCTTCTATGACCTCTTTTAATAGACCTACCCCCCTTAGAATGTGTCCTATCCATCTCTTCTTCCTATTTCTTAATACAGTTAACAACTGTCTATCTGTGTCAACTCTCTCCAGGACTTCATCATTTGTAACCTTTTGAGTCCATCTGATCCTCTCTATTCTTCTCCAAATCCACATTTCCAATGCCTCCAGTTTCCTAATATCTTCTTTCCTTAAGGTCCATGTTTCACATCCATACAATAGCGTGGTCCAAACCAAAGTTTCACTATCTTTATTTTTGTGTCTTTCTTTAGACTTTTTGTTAATAGTTCCTTTCTACTGGCAAAGGCCGCTTTGCTTGTGCAACCCTACATATATATGTATGTATATATATACATATACATATATATATATATATATACATATATATACATATATATATATATATATATATATATATATATATATATATATATATATCTTCTTCAGTGCACTGCCTATTGGCAGGTTCGAGGTTCATATTCATACTCAAAGTCTGTTTTCTCGCTCCATAAGAGCACTCCTTAGATCAACAAGTTAATCCCATCACAAAGTCTATGCTTTATCCTTACCTTATGTAGCCTATAGCTTGGGAAAATATGGCTTCTGAGGTGGTTTCCCGTTGCCTTCCTCAGTTTGGTGGATTAATTACCATTTAATCCTGGGGGAAAATATTTCATGGTGAGGTGGGTCCTCTCTTGCCATCCTCAGCTCCTGCCTTTAGTCGCCTCTTACGTACACGCGGCAGATTGTTTGCGGTTGTCCAATTCTGCAGTGGTCCAACCACACCAGAGCACAACACGGGGAATATATATATATATATATATATATCTATAATATATAGATATATATATATTAATATATATATATACATGTACATGTACGTATGTATATATATATATATATATATAATATATATATATACAACAATATCTCAAAAATATTTGAGCACTGTTTGCATAAATATTTCTCAAAATTGACAACATCCAACAGACAGTTTGGTTTTAAGAAAAATGTAGGATGTTACAATTCTATTCAAACTGTACGCAAGATAATAAATTTCTTCAATGAGCGTAATTCAACAATAAATATTGGCTCAATAGACCTAAAAGAGGCTTTTGATAAAACTAATATTTTTGGAATTCTTTGTATACTGCAAGAAAAGGATTTTAATATATATATAATAAATATTTTAGAAAATTGGTTTTTGAAGAATTCAACAAGTATTAAATGGAACAATACTAGATCAAATGCTGTTCCTCTAATGTCGGGTGTAAGACAGGGAGGGATACTCTCACCTATCCTATTCTCACTTTATGTTGATACAATTTTAGAGAAATTAGAAAAATCACGTTTGGGATGCTTTATTGGTCGAAAATGTTATAATAGTTTTATGTATGCTGATGACTTGATTTTACTAAGCATTACCTTAACTGACATGCAAAAACTATTTGATTTATGTAATATGTTATTTTCTTCTTTGGATTTGCCAATAAATAACTCTAAGTGTCAATGTCTTAGAATCGGTCCGAGGTGTAAGAATATTTGTAAGAATATAAAAATAAATGACATAATTGTACCGTGGGTAAATGAGATTAGGTTTTTAGGAATTACAATTTTAAATAATAAGGTTTTTAAAATGTTCATGGGAATCAAGTATAAAAAGTTTTTATTGGAAGTCCAACTCGATACTTAGTCACCTTGGTACATCCGCACCGGTTGGGGTTTTGCTAAAGCTGATAGAGTCACAAGCTATCCCTCATATACTGTACGGTATTGCATCTATTGCATTATCAAAAAAGGACATTCATAGGCTAAGCTTTGTGTATAACAACGTTTTCTCTAAGATATTCCATACTCACTGCGATGAAGTAATCTTGAATTGTCAGTACTTTACCAACTCTTTGCCATTCAAGTATACCTATGATTATCATAGGTATAATTTTCTAAATAAACTATATAATTTAAATTTAATTAGTCAAAATATGAATGAGGATAAAAATGACATTACAGATTATACAGCATTGCAACTGGAATATGGTCTAAATCCAAATGATTCAAAAAGTCAAATAAAACATAAGATATGAAATAAATTTGAGAATATTTTACATGCTAGTAATTAAAAATGTTTTTGAATTGTGATAGTTAATGTCGCATGACGTTAACATGACTAGTGGTAAATGTGTATATGTGTATACATGTAAGGATCTGTATATGTACATGTGTGTGTGTTTATATTTATATGTGTATATGTGTATGTATATGTATATAGATCTATGTGTATGGATGTATGTTGTGTGTATGTATATATGTATGTATGTGTATTCGTTTGTATGTATGTATACATTCGATATTGGTCGCACATTTTGCTATTCACTTTTTGTCATTTAACAATATTGACAATTTGCATGTTAGTTGCTCACTTGATAGCTTTGCAATTTTGTCTTTTGTACTTGTCTACCATTGAATTGGTGAAATAAATAAATAATATATCTGAAAAAAGTAGATCTGTAGCGGGATAGAAGCTTATGTATTTCACCTACAGAAACGACATCAAGAACAACACACTCACATGCAATAAGCGTCTTGAGTTACATTCACCTGACTAACAAATTTGGATGAGAGGTTCTTAATTAATTTTGTGTTTAAAATAATCGATAATAAGCGAAGAAAACCCAGAAAAGCATTATCTCAGCGGCTTCTGTTGGTCCTAATTCTCTAATACATATTGCATGTATTTAATATGTATAGATCTAATATGTATTGATCATTCAAATACGTTAGCTGGTCGGCTATTAAGACACGTCTTGTCGTCTCTTGCTATATTTTCAGCCATCGCCTGTCGTACTTTTAAATAGAAGGTCATTTCAAGCCAGAAAACTGCCAATGGTTTTTAATTTGACTAATCTTTCGCTAAATCAAAGCATATAAAAATAGAAAATAATGATAAATGAAACTCGACAAATTTGGTACCTACCGTATACATCCTGAGCTGTATTCAAAAGAATGAAGACAGGTAGAAAAATATTTGTAAGAACTGTTTGAAAATATTTGTATTCCTTTCCTTTCGAGAGATAATTATTTGAATATTTATCTTCCATGAAGTCGTTTGTTAGTTTAGGCTTCGGTACCCCTGGATCTTAATTCTACACTCTTTCTTTAGTTGACTGTATTTGTTAATTCGGTAGGTATGTCGATTTACGGCGGTTTTGTTAGAAATGCCTGGATAAATGTAAAATGTTCATAGTTATCTATTCTTAATTATCATTCAGTAACTGGAAATTGCAAAATAATGCCAGTATCTTGCAATTTTTCAGTAGAAATTATACTGTACGAGCGTATATAGGCCTACATGTATATTCTTTGATGAACCAAATACTTCACAAAATTTTCTAGTTGCTCTGATTTTCTTTGCGAGTTTTTCTTTGACGTGACAAATGCATATTTTTCTCTCCCTCTCTCCCTCTCCATCTCTCTTAGTGCACAGTCTACTCTACTGGCAAGGTCCATTCCAATTGTAATAATATGATAACTCTCATTTACTTAATATGTCCCTTTCGAATTCCATGAAGTTACCATTCTATTGCAGATTAAAAGTGTCATTATATACATGTAGGCCTACTAACAATGTGAAGTTATTAGCTCACAATGGAATGGGACACACATGAGTCCAATACGCCTCAGGATCCGATTATCTAAACGTTCTTTCGGTCACTCTACACAATTCTCTCTCTCTCTCTTCTCTCTCTCTCTCTCTCTTTCTCTCTCTCTCTCTCTCTATCTCTCTCTCTGTCTCAGTGTACTCGCAATTGGCAAGTCCGTAGTATTTAAAGCCACCACTCTTCTCTGTCTCTCGTTTTCCACTTCATGTCTACGTATGAGTGGAACTTTCAATCATCTAAAACGATACACCACTATACCTTGGGGAATTCTGCTTTTGATGAGGTGTGCCCCACAAGCCTTCCTCAACTTCGACTAACATTTACTGGGCATGGGTGTCATTCCCTGAGATGACTATCCTGTTTACCCAAGAAATCTATCCTGTCTACACATTTGGCTAGGCTAATTATGGAATACTTTACTTTATCATTTCGCAAATTGTATGGGCATACTGTTCTTTTTGTCAAATACTAAATTATTCACCAATAGGCATAAACATTTGATAAATTCAATATTAATTATTGTTTCCTAAACAGCTTACCCTACATGTATAAATATTAAGTTATCTCTCAATAGCATAAAATTAATTAACGATATATCATTCAATAATCCACGTCGCGAATTCTTAGGTTTTAATTTCTTTAACATTCAGTTAGTACAAAATGGTTCATTAAGGCCTATTTGTGTTCCTTGTAATACGTTTAAAGAACTTTTAGTGTTAATCTAATAATAAAACTGAGTAGCTATCTACTTATAGAGGTTATCTAATGATCACTTACGTCAATACCTGAATCACTAATCAGCTGCTGGTAGATTATATTTATCAGCGCCCAGATAAAGTGAACAGGTAATTGGGCTGCAGTCCTTAGAATTAATGCCATATTGAAAACTAAAGGTGCATGTGGTAACTCCTCTACTTTTAGCTCACTATCTGAATTTTTCTTTATTTTAAATTTGCTTATTTCTGCTAACATGCAACTTCTAACAATTAATTTGACAGAAATTGTACAAATAATTATTAGAATAAATTTCATTATACTACCTACTTATTAACGACAACTAGTTTAGTCCGATCTCCAGAAATAGTTGCTTATTATTAAATTTTATAAAAATTAATCTGAGTGTTTAATTAAAATGCTAAAATTACCAATGACTATGAGTTACAATAACAACGAGCTTAACAATGAAATTTACAATGACAAAGAATTACACTGGCAGTGAATTAACATGTTAACATGCTAACTTGTTAAACATGTTAACCATGACTTCGCTATCAGTTTCTTATAAATCAACGAAATCAACGCTAATCTATATTTCCAATTTTATTCGACTTTAATTTTAATCGCCAAGCAATCGCTCGCTTTTTGCAGTATTGCATATAAACATCTATTTCTTACCGTTATATAGGAAAAGAGTAGGCTATATTCGTCAAGATTCTTATCAAAATGGAGCTTTGAGGTAATTTTAAATTGTCTTCCTCAGTTTCTGATTGGTCTCCTCTTGCGATGCCAGAATTCTAAGGGTGTTTAGTCTGTGGTATTCGGAAACAACATGGAATATATCGAGTTTTCACTGCTACGCAATTAACACCCTTTTATTAAACTAAAAGATTGCACACTAGGTGTTATCAGAGTTTGATAAGAGATCATGTGACAATGGCTACGCACTGTCTCGTGCCTGTCAATCAGCAGTGGTTGCTATGGATAAAGAGCAGGTCACAGTTTTAAATTTCCAAAAATATCTACATTTTAAGCAAACGATAGGCCTATACGTACGTATGAATTCCAAATTTGTAATAAATCGTGAAAGAGTCGTCTCAATATAAATCCTTGAAATTTCACAAAATGAGATATTCAATAGAATATCTCAAGTGAATTCAAAAGAATAACTGCATACGATGGCTGATTTCATAACATATTTGTGGAGAAGTAGAAGACCAATATGTTAGAAGGCGTCAGAGACAGGCATTGATTAGCCAACTGTTGAGCTACAGTGCTACAATGGTTTGAAGTTGTCTATAACTGTTTTATGTTGAAGTTGAAGTTAATGTTGAAGTAGTAACTCAACGCTCATAGAGCTTGCCGGCTTCAACAAACTCGTTGATTGGAAGCAGTGGCTTAAGTGTAAATTGAGAGGTAGTGGAGCAGTCCAAATATCTCCGGCCCCCGATCAGATTGGTATCATATAACTTTAAATTCGTGTGGGCCTGCACTTATAGCTAAACCTCTGAGAGGGTCAAGTAACAGGTAATATCATGAAATATCATGAGTTCTCGTTATTAATTTTAACAGAAGAGACACACGCAGTTTTGAGAATATTGCACTGTGCTCAGACAATCACAACTCGAATACTCCAAATCGACTTAGACATGGCCAAGGCAATTCTGTCCCTATGTCTATATGCACAGTAAAGAGGAGGTCGAGTTCGTATCGCATGTAAGCCTTAGCCACCTGTGCACAAAAACGAGAATACAATTTCAACATGCGTAGCGGAAATGTGGATCTTAAGTATGGTATCACTTCCATCCCGCGGCATGCAGAACGAGGAAATGTTGAAAAGAATAATCGATTGGAGTAAGCGAATTCAGAGCAGACGTCGTAGATACATGCCAGCCGTACGTGCTTTGGTTAAGAATAAAAGGTCGATACTCAACATCCAGTTGAAATTTCTGTTTTCGTATTATTCAAACTTTAAAATTAAATTACTTATTCAATTTTGTTTAATTTATTTTCAATTCAAATCCTGTCAAAAAGCTGTTAAAACTAATATTAACGTCAGTTTCCTCACTGGAAAGCGATGTTAGTGACGATGAAAACTGCCATTTAAAAAAGAAGAATACTTCGCTTGACTGATCTATTAAATATTGGCCTATACGTGTAAACAGAATCTGCAGTTGACAGTAATAAATTAATATGAAGAAGATACAACGTCAGGATTGAATAGAAAATTGGCATACCGAGTTTTATAGGAGACTAAATATTCCTAACTTACGTGTAATAACAAATCTCTTTGGTAAATAACATTATGCATCTCAAGTAAAGAAAGTTTCAACCATCACATAATAATGATATGAAACTTTTATTTGTTTGCTATCAAAATAGATCTAGGCTAATATCCTACTAGATTAAAAATCATTGAATATTCCAGTTGCAGGTAGCTGGATTTATAGATATGAAGAGGCTACCGATTTGAATCTAGACGAATCTCAGTTGACATTTTTCACGGCGACAGAGAAACATATGTTACCTTAGTTTCAGAAAAGCGGAGTTTTTAAGAAATTGCTTGGAAGGTTTATTCGTATATTGCGTCTTACACTACCAGTGAAAAAGAGAATTTCATCCATTTTATTCCTCGCTCAGATTACTGTTGAATTGTTGTCTGGTTTGTTTTGCACAGTTTTATTGGTATTTCGCAGTGCGTGGAATTTGCTGAATATAATAAATGCGCACACTGTAATTTTCTCAAAAGGCAATTCGCGTGAGCTGTGGAAGACAACGAGAAAACACCTCAAGTAATTTAAAACAAGCTGAAAGCTATATTTTCAATAATGTAGCCATATACATTAGTTCACATTGTTGATTGGTGGTTTGTTGGCTTATTTATTGAGTACACTATGCATTTTCGTCTTCTTCTTTTTCCCTTGAATCCCTGCGAAACTGGAGTCTGGATAAGAATAGATCTTCTCCCCTCACCTCTGTCATCTCTGAAAATAATGCAATGACAATAGATTGTTATTGCATTTTGGTCTTGTTCATTTTTTGAGACAGATATGCCAAACATTTTTGATGATGCGGCATGTATACAACATCATCCTTGACTCACTCTTCCACGATGAGCTATATCAGTAGCTAGGTAGTTGAGAGCGATGACAAAAATTGTAGCTTCAAACCTGCGACCTTGTTAATCACAAAGAAAATGGTTTATATGCAAGTATTAGTACCTAATATCTCTCCAGTGGAAGGAGAAATGTGGAGGCGTTATATACCACGGACCTGCCAATAGGCAGTTCACTGAGAGAGAAAGAGAGAGAGAGAGAGAGATTATCCAGTACCTTTCCAGTGTTATGTCCGATTGCCAAAATTCATATGTAAGCCTTCACGAATAGAGTCAACATTAAACTCTATGATTTACTAAGGTTCCTTTAATACTGGGTGTCTGAGAGAAACTACATGTATATATGATTACTACCTCATTCTTCTTTCAGCCACACCTCAAATTTTACTGTGTAAATACTTCCACTTATTGTTTGTATCTATTGCTGGTTAATGGATTTCACACTGGCCCAGTACGAAAGAGGACACCGTTCGAATGCTGGATGGACCTTTGGAATGGCAGCACATCTGATAGCACTGAAACAGACTTCTACTTAGCGGTATATAATTGATGGTTTGATGTTACGAGTGAACTATAATGATCTAATCAAATAATTTAATTATTATTTCATTAATTTTTATTTAGTGAGATATTTTTATATCAATCGTAAGACAAATTAAATGCAGAAAGTCTAGGTAGGGGCCTGCACACAAGAATAAGTTTCTATTACGATAAGTTAAACAAATAAGAGTTGAAGTTAAAAAAATATTCTAAAACTTGAAAAGCACAACAAATTATCTTACCAAAAAGGTTTCATCTTATTATTGGTTCAGTTCCATTGTCATCTTATTCAGGGCGTAACCGATAGAGAGAACATAAGCAACTGAGCAACAGCAGCCAACCAGTGTACCGAATCGTTCCAGTCTCGTTGGTTTCTACAACAATTCATTAATAAGGAATATATATATATATATATATATATATATATATATATATATATATATATATATATATATGTATATATACATATATATAATATTACATGTAGTGTGTTTACAATTTAATATTGTACTGGAAGTTGATGAAATGCTCGCCTAGTTTTCAACCCCTCGGTTCTATTGTGGTACAGAAACTGACGTAAACTTAGCTTCTATATTTATTTAAATTACTGAACATTACACATACTCAGATATTGGCTAAACGATAGAAGCGTTAAATCAGCCAATCATTCAGTTAATCAAATAACAATACGGTAACTGACTGACGCTAGGCGGGAGTTGAACTAGGACCTGGTGGGCACAGCCGTTACAGAGGTAATCATTTGTTCATAATATACTCGTGTCCAGAGGCGACCAACGTAGATACTAACAGTGGTCATACAGGTACGTATGCGACCACCGTCACGGTTCAATAGAGCTAGGCACCATTTACGTTCATTGCGGCATGGTCGGTCAAAACGATCTCTCTTATGGTTTCCATAACGATATCAAACTAATTTGCCACCTCACCATGAAATATTTTTCCCAGGAATAAATGGTAATTAATCCACCTAACTGAGGAAGGCAACGTAAAACCAAGTCAAAAGACATATTTTTTCCAAGCTTTAGGCTACATAAGGTATGGACAAGGCATAGATTTTATGAAGGGATTAACTTGTTGATCTAAGGAGTGCTCTAATGGAGCGAGAAAACAGACTTTGAGTATGAATATGTGCCTTGAACCTACCACTTAACAGTGCGCTGAAGACGAAGAAGATCAGACTAATAGGAGGCATAGGCTGTGTCTAATACAAGCCAATCAGGCTCTGTCACAGCCTAAGAACAGCTACAGGTCTTGGCTAGCTAAATAGAAGCGACTGATAGAAACCCGTTGTGGTTATTGGCTCATCGTCAACACATGTAACTCTCAGAGAACTTGGCTGAAAGTATGCTGGAGGTCCAACGAGCTCAAGCCACGTATTGGGCAGATCATAGGGATAGGGATATTCGCTAGAGTCAGGATTGATAGCTATATCTTGATCGTCACCGCAATTTGATTCACCTGCGAACAAATACTTAATAATATTTAGTAGTTTAAATGATACCGTTTACATTTTTAATTAGTACTTTGATCCATAGATATATATTATACCGCATGGACTAGCTGTAAAAACAATGTTATTATTTCAGTAATCACTATGTTTTATTTTTATAAAAAAGTCAAATAGCAGCAATAGAACTAATTTGAGTTTTTAATCTATATATTTAATACGAAAGAACTAGCTTTATTAAACGAAATATTTAACAAGAAAGAAGGTGATATTAAGAGATGTTACATGAGATGTTACACATGCTATGTGCAATGTGGTAGAGATACAATAGTGAAATTGTCGCAGGCTATAAAAAAGAGTAAGACATAGAGAGAGAGAGAGAGAGAGAGAGAGAGAGAGAGATAGATAGATAGAGAGAGAGAGAAAGAGAGTGAGATAGATGAAGTGACAGAGAGAAAGGAGATAGTTAGAATAGGCCTATATGTATAACAGCGTGTGGGAGTTACTGACGGATGGTCCACGCGAAACCGTGAAGGTACGTGATTCTGAAACCGATTTAGTAGTAAGGGTAGGCAGGGTTTTTGCCACTGACCCATGTCTCGCGATTGTTACATGTGGAGTATTCTTCGTAGGTATTGTTCAGCCCAACATTGTAAGTCGCATCACTTACGTATATCTTGTCACATTCGCCTGCCATTGGAAAGAAATACAAGTTACATGTAAATGTCCATATTAATGTGATATAATATATAATGCAAAATACATAAATACATAATACAATACTGTAATGTAGATATAATGCATGTGTACATTACACGTATAGAAAAGGCAGTCTTAGATATGCTTTTTTATCTTTTAAAATACTCCGATGAATTATGTTCAATATTTAAATTATCATGTCTCCTCTTGACTGATCATTTTTTTGCTCACTGATATGTTTTTCCTTGAATTTCTTTTTCCTACTATCGTTTCTATCATTTCTATGAATTTATTCTGCGAATAAAGTATATATATATATATATATATATATATATATATATATATATATATATATATACTCGATATACATTATATATATATATATATATATATAATGTATATCGAGTAGATGACGGGTGGAATATGTCCCCATATATATTTGTATAATTACCATAGAGCACAAATATACATGTACATTATATATATATATATATATATATATATATATATATATATATATATACTCTACTGTAAATAGTGTAAATATTTATAAAATATATATATATATATATATATATATATATATATATATATATGTATATATATATATAGAGAGAGAGAGAGAGGAAACATTCCCCTGTCTCCCTCGCTTCGCCACCACTGCATGCGGATAACACAAAAGTTCATGCAAAAACATCAATAATGCAAGTTTGGTTTCACAGAACATCCTACGAGTCAATGGTAAAGCGACACCTTCCATTCAATAAAATTATCTTTACCAGAGTAATTTCCCGGTGTCTTCCACAGCGCATTCTTGCCTACTGTAGTTCGCTGATATAATAATAATAAATAATAAAGATTTAACGTTCGTTTCCTCATACAATATGATGACAAGGACGTCCCCCAATCGCATATCATTACAGATCGATTTACCCCAAACGATCTTAATTAAAAACATCTACTTCATGAAGCGAAGTAAAATCTAAAGAAGTGAACTATAAATGTAAAACTGTTGATGTTTTTAGTTAGACTAATCTTACATTGATTCGAAACGAGAAAAAATCTAAATAATGAGAAATAAAACCCTTAAAAGTGGCCTAATACATACCGTATACACACTCAAATGTATTCAAAAGAGTTAAAACAAGTGGAAAAAGCTTTGCTAGAACTGTTTGAAGGGTCTTGTATTCCATCCTGTTCGTAATATTGTTCGAATATTTGTCTTTCATAATTTCACTTGTTCGTTTTTATACTCCAGATCTACCATTGAGTCTGCGTGTGATCTTGCTTCAGTAGTTTTCTGTAATTTGGCGCAATGGTTATTTAATCACTGCAGCTTGTCGACTGTTGGGCATATTAATAGTGTTCATGTTAATCGTTCAACAACTGTAAAGTTATAACACAGTGCAAGTATCATGGTAAGGAACCTGATTAAAATGCCTTCAATACTTCACACTATACCATTCACTGCCATACTATCATTTAGTTAATTAATAATTTACTAATTATTTCACTTACCATTCCAATTGCAATAATATTCTAAAAAGTAAACAAACATTATAGTGAAATGATCAGTACTGTTGATATCTAGCACTTTTAATACCAAATGTTTAAACCGTTAAGCAACGTAGACCATTTTCCGTGTAACCAGCCCTGTGAATGTCCCAGATTTTACTCTCAGATCAGCGCGTCTGGTATTCACTCACGAAGATTCAATCAAAAAGGTCGTTTAAAACTTCAAGACGTTACCCCTACTCTATTAAGACTTACCATGCTTAGTATACAACAATTACACTACCATTTAATGCAATATCTAATTAATTAACTAGCCTTCTTCTTCTTCAGTTCACTGCAAATTGGTAGGTTTAAGGTATAGGGTCTATGTACATATTCATACTCAAAGTCTACTTTCTCGCTCCATAAGAGCACTCCTTAGAACAACAAATTAATCCCTTCAAAAAGTCTATGCCTTATCCATACCTAATGTAGCCAATAGCTTGGGAAAAGTAAAGCTTCTGAGGTGGTTTTCCGTTGCCTTCCTCAGTTAGATGGATTAATTACCATTTAATCCTGGGGGAAAATATTTCAAGGTGAGGTGGGTCACCTAACTAGCCTATACAGTATCTATCTCTCAGTGCAGTGCCAATTGTCATGTTCATGACATATAAATAATTAACTACGTTATTCCAAAATTTATTTACTTCATGCTATAATTTCTACTACGATTCATTTCTTACATTCAAATATTAAAAAAGTCAATCAGTGTTGTATCTTTCATTAAGTCTTACTGCTGATCTAATAAAAGAAATAGATAATTACCATTAAGGGATAATTTAATGATCAGTAAGATCCAGTAATTGAAGCACTAATCAACTGCTCGTAGACCAGCCCTATAATTGTCAGCGCACAGATAATGCGCACAGGCTGTAGCCCTTAGAACTAGGCCTAACTTTAGGTCTTGGTTAAAACTGTACAGACTAATTGTGTCCAACTCTTCAACGTTTAGCTCATTATCAAAATAATAATTATATCCATTTTATGTTTGGGTTTTGTCCTCTTCATGTTTGCTCACTTAGGATATCAAACAGCTTCCATAATTTAAATAAAATTTATGAATATTTAAATATGAAAATTATTAGAATAAATTTCAATGTATTATTTGTTATAAAACCTAGTTTATTCTAAGTTATTATTAGTTAACCCGAAGATACTCCTATCAGTGGCTTCTTTGGCATTTTAATATAGGTGATGAAATAAACCTAAATAGGTATAATAAATTAAATTCCATTTTTATTTTAATCGCTATTCGATCGTTCGATTACTACATTATTCTGTTTTGGCGACTGTTTGTGCGGAGTCTGCAAAAGACATCCCCGACATTGCTTGTGGTGTGAAACCGGACGTTAAATTCTTATTGATTGATTGATTGAGAAGAGAAGAAAGATAGACTACGTTACAAAAGGAGGCAGTTTTCTAGTAGATGCTTTAGAAAGAAGCGTGTGCAAGAGGATGATCGAGACTTAGTGCATTTGTATGACATTGTGGATAGTAGGGGAGACCGGGGTTGGATGTTACAAATTTTACTTTTCTCAGCCTACAACTTTTATTATCGCAGTTAGATAAAGGAAATTATGCACACGTATGCTCACACATAATCCAATTTGATGTATATCAACATTTAAAAACACGCGTGATATGTGCAGTAATATGGAGGATTTATAGGCAATGGACCGGCCATTAAGATTTTAAGTGAGAGTGGACAGGCTGTGATTAGATGATTGTATGCAGTGGATCAGCGACTTAAAGGGCACTAGAGCGAGAAAGAGAGAGAGAGAGCGAGAGAGAGAGTGAAAGAGAGAGCGAGAGAGAGAGAGAGCGAAAGAGAGAGAGAGAGTGAGAGAGAGAGAGCGAGAGAGAGAGAGCGAGAGAGAGAGAGAAAAATTTTTTGACAAATTATATTCAGGAATATTATCATAGCAAGAGATTGTGGTCTTGCTTAAAGAGGAGAGCAATAGTAATAAATTTAGTTTAAATATTTAATTAATACTAAATAAATAATTGTAAATGTAGTTAGTCCAATGGAAATTACTGAATAGAAAAGTTGAATAAGAGCTGGTAAAGCTAATGTTAACGTCAGTTTCCTCACTCGAAAGCGCTGTCAGTGACGGCGAGCCAAGGATGTAAACCCGACTATCTGAATATCTGTACGAATTTCTAAGTGAACTTAACTAATGTAAAAAATCTGGATAATTTTACGTGTTTGGAGCTGAGAGTGTTTCGACGTTCTAAGCTATATGGTTATTTATTTACCTCGTTATGAAGTAATGACTCACAGCTGTTGCATGCATGTAATGAGAGATGAGAGAAGAGATAGATGAGAGAGTGTGTGTATCTTAATTAACCATGTTAATTTTAATTTAATTCTGGAGGGGGCCTAAATATAATGTAATCTTTTTTAATTCTAGAGAAACATGTGCAGGTGTATCGAGCATTATTTTAGTTCAGAAACTTTAGACTTGAACTTAAATTTTTATTAGCCTTTATTTTGAAGTTTTCGTTTTTAATTGTAATAAAATCAAGCTTTTTGAAACTAATTTGAGAACGTTTAAAACTATTCCTTCAATGTATATATTTTGTTTCTTTAAAAAGGTAGAAGTACTTTTACATTTTACTCAAAAGTATTACTTTTTTGTCTAGTACTTTGTACTTTTTACTTAAGTAAAATTCTGATCAAGTACTTTTTACTTTTACTTTTACTTTTACCAACAATTACTTTTACTTAAAGTATTTTGCTGAGTACTTTTTACAACACTGGTTTTAGTTATGGAAAGTTCAAGAAAAACATTTTAAGCTTTTCAATTTTAAATAAAATATGTACGCCCGTATCGACACGAATTATACCGAAATATCGTTCAAACTATTAATATTGTTATGAAATGAGTGGATTGGATGGAGGAATGGACAGACCTGTGGGTTGGGATACTGAAGGAAGAGCTGGAGCATTAGTGTCTCCATCTGATGGGCCTCCCGGCGAGGTAGTACTGGACTCAAAGACTACAAGAAATAATAAAGCTGGTAAAACTAAGGTTAACGTCAGTTTCCTCATTCGAAAGCTATGTCAGCGACGGGCACAATAATAACAACGGGTAATAACCGACACATTTACCAGAGAGAGAGAGAGAGAGAGAGAGGACTATGTTTTATTTTAAAAATACACTCAAATATGCACACACACTAGGTCGTCAAAGAGGTTTAAAAAGAGTTAATTAAAAGGTTACCACAAGAATATCTTAATAAAGAGAAAACTAAGAAACTTACTAAACTAACTTTGGTAAGGGCCGCGCTGTTATATGGATGTGAAACATGAATTTTAAGGAAGAAATCAGGAAAGTAGAGACGTTGAAACTGTGGATATGAAGAAGAATGGAAATGATTAGATGGATCAAAAATACTAACATAAAAGTTCTGGATGAGTTGGTACAGATTTGCAGTTGATAAATACATTAAATAAATAGGAACAAGAGTTGTGTAGGACACATTCTATGGCAGGAAGGTCTACTAAAAAGGTAAAATAAAGGTATAATGGTCGGAAACAGATGCACAGGTAGAACGAGATTAGGAATGTTAGACGATTTAAAAATCCACTCTTGTGGACATGGATATGACAACGGAAGACAGAGACGAATGAGGGCGCTATGTGTAATGGACCTGCCAGTAGGTAGTGCATTAAAAGAGAAGAACTTTGTCTATAGCGTGATAAGCACTTCTTATTTTAAAATAAAACTTCAATAAATACTACGTAAATGAAATTGACCTTATAAATTAATTATCAGCATAGCTAAAGAAAACAAGATTACGCCCAAGCAATGATCCTGCTGATCAATGATCGATTATTCCCTCAATTCCGTTTACTAACCAGCAACTTCGTAATTCAAATAACTCCAGCTCAGTCGTCGTCGTGTGGTGCGTTGGCGTCTGTTGATGCTGAGTCTGCTGGAGACGTCCCTGACATTGCTTTCTGGCAAGGAACCGTACGTTAAATTCTGATTGATTTTGTTGTTTTTTGATTGATTGCTTGATCGATAGATCGATCGACCGATCAATCGATAGATAGATAGATCGATAGACTCTTGCTGTGTTTCTGTTGAATAATATAAATATTTATAAGATATTGCTACATAAGACATTATTTAAGATTATTATCTTAAAAGAGGATTTGAGACAGTCTATTTGTATCCCGACCCTAGCTAAACTGAGATTCAAGGGAAGATGATGATGATGATAAATATATATATATATAAAAATATATAAATATATAAATATATATATATATATATATATACATATATATATATATATATATATATATATATATATATATATATATATATATAGGGTGAGTAAAAATGATTACACCTGCTAAAAGTTTGAATATCTTAGGCTATTGTTAATATTTTCAGATCAAACTTTTACCAATTAATAAAGGACTAATTTTTGATGGGGTGGCCAATTTTCATCCATTTCGGTACATAGATAATAATAATAATAAAGGTGTAACGTCCGTTTCCTCATCCAGGGATGATGTCAGGGACGTCATGTCAGATGAGCCAGTTAAAGAAGTGTCAGCAGAGCAAAAGCAAAAGCTGGTAAAGCTAAGGTTAACGTCAGTTTCCTCACTCGAAAGCGATGTCAGTGACGGGAGAGCCCAGGATTTGCACCCCGCACCTACTGATCCGCGGTCGAGTGTCTTACCGACTTCGCCACTGGCTCCAGCAAGTACTTCGTTTACTGAAAGACTTGCTAGATCTTCGTTATTGCTATGTTGTAGTATCTGATATCATTGTCAAATGATAAGACGAACGTAAAATTCTCTATTGATTGATTGCACTCGGTGAATTTTTGCGATCGGTGACTTTATCTTGTTGATCAGATCATGCAAAATATTACATGACGTTTATCTGTGTTTCTAGTTTTATCATAGAATTGATTAAAGCTCTTCCTGTCTATCTTCTCAGCGCTATGCAAGCTGGTTGATTTTTAAATAGAGTTCAAGAATAGCTATAGTTTCCGAAAGAAATAATAAATTGTAAATCACAAAATCCTTTTCCTGACGAATAAATATTGTATTTCTTTTATAGTTTGTTGCCAAAAGAAACCAACAAACTTTAACAATAATCTTTTAGCCCAATGCTAATTTAAAATTGATTTAGAAACTTAGGCCTACTAATATTGAAAAGAAAAAAATTATACAAATAAAACATCACCATCTTCCCTAGGATGCCAGAGTCCTAATCTGAGGCATGATGAAACTGATAAAGAAAACAGAAAAATTGCGATTGGGAAATTGAGACTGAATGACTGACTTCATTTTGGAATCAGAGTCAGGAATCGAGACTCATGAGTCAGTAACTGAGAAATATTCTATTAGTAGACTACTATTTAGTAGACTACCATTTCCAATTTTTACAATGATAATTAGTTATTTGCAAAAGATGCAACACAAACTACAAAACAAATACAATACAAAGAAACACAATTGCAGTGTTGTAAGAAGTACTCAGCAAAGTACTTTAAGTAAAAGTAAAAGTAATTGTTGGTAAAAGTAAAAGTAAAAGTAAAAAGTACTTTATCAGAATTTTACTTAAGTAAAAAGTAAAAGTACTTGACAAAAAGTAGTACTTTTAAGTAAAAAGTAAAAGTACTCTGAATCTTAATAAGAAAACAAATTACACTCCATCGAAAAACGAGTTAATTCTTGCTCAAAAGACTATGAATAACTCCCACCATAATATAGCCGACAGTTTTAATACGAATAATTTGAGATGGTTTCTGAGATGGTTTCTAGTTGTCGTTTTTAGATCTTACTCAGTAGCCTCTTACTACACATGCAGTAGTTGAACGGTTTATTCTTCTGTGTCCCGAACACAACTCACTTAACTCAGACTCGTTAATATAAAAATAATCATTGAAATATTGGCAAAGTCCACAACATATATCAGTAGGTTCATGATTTATATTTTATATTTATGCTATCATTATTAAATATTATCAATATATAATAAATAAAGTATATATTTTGTATTTTGATAATCATATTTCATCACTTTCACTATCAACCTACAGGTCTCTACTGAAGATTGTTAAATTAGAGTCAATCAAACCAGTCAAACCACAAATCAAAACGCTAAGACCTATACATCGACTGTAAATGTCGGATGATAAGCAAAGATAATTGAAGATGACTATAAGATGACTATAAATTGACTATAAAATGACTATAAGATGACTACAAGATGACTATAAGATGACTATAAGATGACTACAAGATGACTATAAGATGACTACAAGATGACTATAAGATGACTATAAGATGACTATAAGATGACTATAAATTGACTATAAAATGACTATAAGATGACTACAAGATGACTACAAGATGACTATAAGATGACTATAAGATGACTATAAGATGACTATTCCTAAACAATTCTGCAAATAAGTTTCATAATAGATATTTATTGTACCTAAAACTTTCAAATGCTATTTTTTAGAAGAATCAGATCATCAAATAGTTTGACTATCTGTGTCACAACTAATATAGCAGCACAACTAAATAGTTGTTTAACAGCTGCACTGGTAGCAGGTAGCGTCAGCGTGAACATGCACATCATAATTTAATAAACGAAAAATAAAGGGAGCGAGTTCAATGTTCCTGGCGAAATACTGTAGGTCTAGGTGTATAGGAAGACAGACACGGTGCGCCTAGATCTATTGAGTGATAGAATCTTGAGTGTGATAGAGAGAAAGAGGTATTTAGTATTTAGTATCGTTTATTTGTTTATCACAGCACAGATTATGCAAACAATAGGAACGTGCATGTAGTCAGACAAACAAACAACAATACGAAAGAGGATACCATAAAAGAGCCATAGCTCTGTTCGGCAATACCATAATTAGCAGCTATAGTAGAGTCTACTAAGTCTGAAATACAAAAATTTCTATTACATTACTAATTACAGTAAAAACGTTGGTATCCAAACAATTTAACATTTTCAAATCAGGAAATGGCCAGACACTGGCAAGTGAAACTCAAAATAAATTTCAAAAAGCATCTCTAAATTATTACAAATTAAATAAGTAAACTAAGTTCATATCTCTAAATAGCAAAAAACTAACTATTTAAACTAAACTTTAGAGTGCAAAGAAAAATAGTAAAACAAGAAAAAATAAAATAGAATGAAACAATGTAGTGTCTAATTAACTAGTAGGTGCGTATAAGGATTGTTTCAGGAATACTGAAAGAATAAATAATTGAAAGATTTTCTTTTTTTAAAGTTTCTTATAAAAATTAAATTTGTTTTTATTTCTAAATTTCTTTTTAAAACTTTACGGGTCTTAATTGCAAGCTGTTCATTTGAACTACACTGTATAAACTTTTACTCCGTCTAACAATCTCGGAGAAAGATAGTCATCAACAATCAATAATAGAACTATATAAAACACTGTAGACGTTATCCTCTGAACAATCACAAATTTTTATGTTGCTCCAAACCTCCAAGCCCTATTTACGAGATCCTTAACAAGACAACAAAGGCACAAAGGCCAGTACAGTGTGACGTACACTGTAAATAAATGGTTTTGATTTACGTCACACATCTGATTCAACGCAGCTACTATCGCTAGCAAAACTACAGATGTGATATCGGTGAATCAGTATTACTTTAATTCTTATTTTCCTAGTATTAAAAGTTTATTAATTAGTAAAAATTTGGCGATAGATATTCACACAGTGTTCAAAAAGTAACGATACTTTTTCACTTCAACGGCTAAAAGTAAAAGTAAAAAGTACTACAAAAATTACTTCGTTACAAGTAAAAAGTACTCAGACAAATTGGGTACTTCATTACAAGTAAAAGTATCGGTTGAGTACTTCCTACTTGTAACGAAGTATTTTTACTTCGTTACTTCACAACACTGCTCAATTGTTATTTGTATTTTTAGAAACATGTTTTTGGGTGTTTCCTATTCATTGTTTTCAAACAGACACACGGGGTTTAAAACAAGCTCATATCTCTTTGCACTTATATTGAATAATCATAAAAGGATATTAATTGTTTTCTTCAATTTACCTTAACGTGCATTTAAATGACACTAATGTGCAATCCTATAAAGCTTCAATCAGAATGATATCGACGCCGAAAGTCGCTTTTGCATACTATGCACGAGATGTCGCTCGGCATCTGAGCTGATTTCAGCTACATGTGACGAAACTATATCTTGTCGAGATCGGGCGGATGTCACCGTTAGATTAAAACAAGTCGTCGCCAGGGGCTGTTACTCAACCGTCGCAGGTGGCTCCAGCCAATAGGAGAGCGCGAAATCCGCGCAAACGTTTTGAATTCTTGGAAATGTGACATAACATGCTCAAGATAAAGTTGTGAATAGAAAAGTTTCATAAGATGCAAGAAGCTGATTTGTAGTTATCTCGAGGATAAAGCCAAATGGTAGAGATTGATATAGGCGAGAATATCTTTCCGTTTATAAGAGCGGGTATAATATAGGTTCCACGCTTAAACTTTATTATCTCGTCCAGGAATCTATGCCTAGAATTTAAAGCATTTGAGTATCGCATAGGCCTATTTGAGATTTCGTTTTTTACTTATTTCATCAACTCAATACTCACTAATCAGTATAATTGACAATGTTACCTGACGATATAGTCATGCAATTTCCTCATAGTTACATGTATTACTACCACCATTAACATGACGAGTTAATGCGGTTTATTCGAATTTTAGCTAGACCTTTAGTTTTTCTCGGGCGCTATTTTTGCGTTTTAGTAAATATTGGTAATTGGAATGCGATCACGGAGAGAAGTAATCTAGAGATAGACCACTATGAATTCGAGATCATAGACCTTTACGAATTCAGATGATAGACCTTTATGAATTCCTGATAAGAAATCTTTATGAATTGCAGATGATAGACCTTAATGATTTCAGATGATAGACCTTGATGAATTGCAGATGATAGACCTTGATGAATTCAGATGATAGACCTTTATGAATTCAGATGATAGACCTTTAGGAATTCGAGATGATAGACTTTTACGAATTTCAGATGGTGCGGATTCAAATGTAGTTTCGATCGGTTTGCAGACCGAACAATTATCAGTAGCACATTCTTATAATTTACTCTAAGAATACTTCAGATTTCTCTATTACGATGATTTACCACAATTTTTAATTCTGCGTTCGCATATTCAATAATCATGTATAAAACATTATATGCAGAATGAAATACTGTGCAAGCTGATTGTTTAATAACATACATTTGGTTCGTTTGTTTGTTGCCAAGTACATATCGTTTAGCCGATCTATTGGTTATTATAAGCATGATTTTCATAGGGTTTGTACGGAGACAGTGGCACTGGATAAGGGTCCGGGTTAGAGTATATGGACACAGGATTAATGTAGGTGTTGCTCTCAGGCTCGGGTTGAGTGCCACTTAGTGCTGTGACGTACACAACTCTTCCGTTGCAGTAAACGACAGGTGCAGTCTAAAAGGAACAAAATAATATACAATAAATAATTTTAATCTGAAAGTAAATTGCAGTAAAATAATTATAATCTGAAACATTTCAGTACACTGTATCCATTTTGATATGCAAAGACTGCATTTAATTGGAAGCTAAACAAAGTAAAAGGGAAAAAAGGAAGATCCAGGGGTACTTGGTTAAGCGTGATCAAGAAATATTTGAGAAAATTGAACTTTTCATGGGAAGAAGCAGTGAGGATTGATGATAATAGAAACGAATGGACAAATGTTGCCGCCCTATAATGTGTTCAGTAGGCAAGGAAGTATAGGCTATATACTGTATATATATATATATATATATATATATATATATATATATATATATATATATATATATATATATATTTATAACAACAATTAAAGTGCTACTATCATCAACGATAACATCGAGTGATATGTTGAGACAAATTTAAACCGGTGAGCAAAAAAGGCCCAAAACGGTGCAAATTCCAAAAACCAGAAAAAAGTCAAAAGATACAGATAGATAGAACAAAGATAAACGATCATAAAAATGACCATTCTACATGAATGAGTGTTTCGTCATACCTGAGGGTAATTTGTTGCTGGAAGGGCTGCTGGCTGCTGATTTTGCTTTGACTTCTTGCAAATGGCGGCCATAATAAGCGTAATCAACAGAACCGCGGCTATGCACCCGACCATAATTCCAAAAATCTCCAATCCATTTATATCTACAATAATAATAACAACAATTAGAGTCCTACAGACTTCAATGACAACATCGAGCACTGTAAAATCAAGCTGGCGAACAAAAATAAGAAAAAAAGAACAAAATAATAAAAAGAACAATAAGAGCAGTAGTACAATATAGCCATAACTTAATACAGATTTAGTGTACTATTTAATCTTGATCAAATGTCGGGACTCGTGGGAATCGTTAACATTCGCTATACTTAATTACGGGCCTATTGTTGCCTTCTTCCACTAAATGTCTGTCAATCTTGAACGAAACACAACAAAATGCTAGGAAATATTAGGCGACAGTGCTTTTGGTGCCCTAATAATCATAACACCAATGATGGTAGGAGATGGCTTTTCAATCAACTATAGATAGGCCTAGTGAAAATTGCAGAACATCAAGGAAGAAGGCTTACCATTGACTACGACATCGAAGAAGAATTCAAGCCATCCAATAAAAGCAAAAATGTCAAAAATGGGAAGCAACATCAGGAAAAGGGACCAAATATCCCGGAAGCCAGTTCAAATATTCTAATAAAAGGAAAGTTGGCTTAAATTCACGATCTGTTCATTAAACACTCAACTGCTCATAACGCTATATGTATATAATAATAATTTATTGACTGATTAATTGATAGACCTAGATTGAATTTTAGGCAGATTGATTACTTTGGACATTTATCGATTGATTTAGAGATTGATTGATTCATTTATTAGAGATTCATTGATTGAATGTCTTCATATATTGCCTGGGTTGAGTTCGTTTCTGCAGGTATTTTCTAAGCGCATGGGTCGATTTCGTCTCTGCAGGCTGGAGCAGGATCACCAATTACCGACTATCACGAAGTTCTCATCGACTACAAGAAGGCCAATTATACTACCACTTACGCAACGATGGTAAAAAAGGTAAAGCTAAGATTAACGTCATTTTTCTCACTCGAAAGCGATGTCAGTGACGGGCGAGCTCAGGATTTGAACCCGTATCAACTGATCCGCGGTCGAGTGTCTTACCGACTTCGCCACTGGCTCCAGCCAGTGGCGAAGTCGGTACCAGATGGACGAGAGAAGAAAGTACGGGAAGACCAGTATTAAAAGGATGCAGAAGCGGGATTACCAATGACCAGTAGACTATCCTCGGATTTCACCGCATTAAACGAAAGGCCCATTTCACCACTTCAGCAACGATGGACGAGAGAAGGAACTACTGAAAGACCAATATTAAAAGGATAGGGAAGAATAAGTCTAAAATGGTATAGGAAAGTTGTAATAGGGTAAAGAAGAATAAAGTTCGTCGTAGTTAAATAACCAATGATATAATAATCTACTACAACCAGTTTGAAGACTAAGAAGCATGGCAGAAACTCAATCGTAATTGCCTAAAATATAGCAGACGCGGAGTACGATTTTACGATTTTTGTTCGGGTCATCATATCACTTCGTCCCGAGAATCACATTACGGAAGATAATCTATAAAAGAAGCAAGGGGATCGGACCTCGAATTAACAGATAAAAGATGAGCGAAGATACAGCACCCTCGGTTCCTCCTGACAAGCGGTACCTGAATAAGACAATTTAACGTAGTAGTTGCTACGTTAAATTGTCTTATTCAGGTACCGCTTGTCAGGAGGAACCGTGGGTGCTGTATCTCGAATGGCCTATCTTCGCTCATAGCAACTACTATCTCGAATTGCTGCCGGTCATCCACCATACCACCCTACACAACAACATGACGACGTAGAGTGAGTTCTCACTCCCGACTCGGTCCAGAGTCGACGCTGTGCACTGGGTTCCCGAGAACGAAGTAGGCATGGGGGGTTGAACCTTGGCCTACTCAGTCGGAAATGAACAAGAAAGGCCTATCGAGACGGATGATACCGGGAAAGAATTATCATCCGAAGACGCAGCAACTCGGTTCCTCCTGACAAGCGGTACCCTTAGTAAAACATACGACGAAAAAGCTGCCGTCTCGAAGCACTGCCGACCGGAGAGCGAGTCCAGAAGTAGACAACCGCTCGAGGACGAACAGGCAGCAAGGCTGTTCACGACAAACATAGTTGATCATTTCACTATAATGAGTGTTTACTTTTCACATATTGCATGCGTAATTGATTAAAGAATAAAGGGTACAAACTATCGCTAACGCAGGAAACTCCAAGAAGGCTTGCCACATAGGATCCGCCTACTAGCTCGACCCATGAATTTGGCAGATTATAGGGGCTAGAACATGATGCAGAATAAGGTTTGATGACTATATCTGATCCATTGCCGCAACTTGATGATTGACCTGCGAACAAAATGTTAATATTTGTAAAATATCACGGCTTTAATTCTAAATCAATATTTCGGGCAATACGCACGTGCATTCTATGTTGTCCAACTAATTCTAGCTAATTTTATATTTTTACTGCTACCATATGTCGCTCTAGTGTTCTGCCAAGTGGCAGTTCTAAGGTACATATTCCTACTCGCATGCTTCTTTTCACGCTCAACAAAGAGCACTCCATCAATCAACGAGTTAATCCCTTCACAAAAGCTTTGCCTTCTGCACACTTTAATGTTGCCTAGCCTATGTCTTTGAAATAATATGTTTGTCCTCTTTTTCAGTATCCCGGACTATTTTTAGATGCAAATTATCTTGCATTTCAAACATAAAATAAATATGCAGATCGACTGTAGGACTAAATAAAAGTATGAGAAGTATTGAGATCGAAAAGAGAAATTTCTAAGAATATAGAAATGATAAAGCCAAATAAAATGCCAGGTATTAACTGGCAAACTAACTAATTACAACTTAATAAGAAAATATTCTTTCAATTTTAAAAATAAGTAAAACAACAAATAAAATAAATAAATTTATTTAAAGGAATATTTAACAACGATAAGTTTATGCTACACGAAGTAATACATGACGTGATACATGATGTGATACATGACGTGATACATGACGTGATACATTACGTGCTACATGACGTGATATATAACGTGATACATGACGTGATACATGACGTGATATATTACGTGCAACATGACGTGATACATGACGTTATGCATGATGTGATATATGACGTGAAACATAACGTGATTCATGACTTGATACATGGCGTTATACATAAAGTGATACATGACGCGATACAGAGTTAGGATAGACGTTAAATGAGAATTTGCATAATAGTGATAGTATGCAATAATGAAATTGACGCTAAGAAACAAAGAGAGAGGGAGAGAGAAAGAAAGATAGCGAGACAGAAAGAGAGAGATAGAGAGGAAGAGAGATAGATAGTGAGAGAGAGAGAAAAAAAAAGAGATAGACAGAATAACAAACAGAGACAGAGAGAGAGAGAGCGAAAGAGAGAGAGAGAGGGAAAGCATGGAAACACACACAGAGAGAGGGAGAGAGAGAGAGAGAGAGAGAAAGAGAGAGAGAGTATATACATATGATCATGTGGGAATTACTCACGGATAGTCCACGCGTAGCCATATTGCGGCGTGAACCTGTAGCCGATGTAGTAGTAAGGGTATGGGGAATAGTAGTAGCTGATCCAAGTCTGGTATAAGTTACAGAATGCATAGTCGTCGTAGTAACGGTTCAGTGCATAGTTATAGCTAGCACCACTGACGTATAACTTGTCACAGCCTCCTGCCATTTAAAATAGCAATAGAAGACACATTTAATCGTTTAATCGTTTATAGGTACGTAATATAAATAGATACTGTATATATATATATATATATATATATATATATATATATATATATATATATATATATAATGTTTATGCAGTATACATGGGTATTGACAAAAGTAGATCTTTAGCGGGATAGAAACTTATGTATGTTACCTACAGAAGCGACATCAAGAACAACACACTCACATGCAATAAGCGTCTTGAGTTACATTCACCTGACTAACAAATTTGGATGAGAGGTTCTTAATTAATTTTGTGTTTAAAATAATCGATAATAAGCGAAGAAAACCCAGAAAAGCAGTATCTCAGCGGCTTCTGTTGGCCCTAATTCTCTAAATCAAATACGTTAGCTGGTAGGCTATTAAGACACGTCTTGTCGTCTCTTCCTGTATTTTCAGCCATCGCCTGTCGTACTTTTAAATAGAAATTCATTTCAAGCCAGAAAACTGCCGATGGCTTTTGGTTTGAGTAATCTTTCGCTAATTCAAAGCAGATAAAAATAGAAAATAATGATCAATGAAACGTGTATAATTTGGCTTAGTATCCTACCTACCGTATACAACCTGAGCTGTATTCAAAAGAATGAAGACAGGTAGAAAAAACTTTGTAAGAACTGTTTGAAAAGATTTGTATTCCTTCCCTTTTGAAAGATTATTATTTGAAAATTTATCTTCCATGATGTCGCTTGTTAGTTTAGGCAGCGGTACCCCTGGATCTTATTTCTACACTACGTCTTTAGTTGGCTGTATTTGTTAATTCGGTAGATATTACGATTTACGGCGGTTTTGTCGGCAATGCCTGGATAAATGTAAGGTGCTCTTAGTTATCTATCCTTAGTTATCATTCGGTAACTGTAAATTGCACAATAATGCCAGTATCTTACAATTTGTCAGTATAAATTGAAGAGGGTATTTACATGTACATTCTTTGATGAATTACTTACTTCACGAAATTTTCTATTTGCTGTGACTTTCCTTGGTAGTTCTTATTTGACATGAAAAATATATAAATAAATTAATAACTTAAAAAATTATAATTCTAAAATATTTTTCTCACCCTCTCTCTCTCTATCTCTCTGTCTCTATCTCTCTATCTCCATCTCTCTCTATCTCTCTCTCTCTCTATCTATCTCTCTCTCTCTCTCAGTGTACTCTCAATGGGCAAGTCCATGGTATATAATACTCTTCTCTGTCTTACGTTTTCCTCTTCATGTCTACACATGAGTGGAACTTTTAATCAGCTAATATTATAAACCTTAAATCTGGGGGAATTCTGCTTTTGATGAGGTGTGCCCCCCGTGCCTTCCTCAAATTCAACTAACATTTACTGGGCAGGTGTGTCCTTACCTGAGAAAACAATCCTATTTTCTCACGAAATCTATGCTGTCTATACATTTGGATATGCTTTTTGGACATTCACTATTATTTTTTAAATATAGTATACTCTATCATTTTGCAAATAGTACGGGCATACTGTTTCTTTGCAAATACTAAATTATTCACCAATTAGCATTAGAATTTGACAAATTTAGTATTAATTATCGTTTCCTATGTAGCCTCTATGTATAAATATTAAACTATCACTCAACAACATCAAATTAATTAACGATATATCATACGCCCATCCACGCCGCGAATTATTAGGGTTTAATTTCTTTAACATTCAATTTGTACAACATTAAATTTTCATTTATATTTGTTCCTTGTTATACATGTACGTTTAAAGAACTTTTATTGTTGATCTAATAACAAAGTGAATATCTATCTACTTATGAAGGTTATCTAATGATCACTTACGTCAAGACCTGAATCACTAATCAACTGCTGGTGGATTATAGTTATCTTCGCCCAGATAAAGTGAATAGGTAGGCCTAATTAATCCCTTTCTAATCCCCAACCAATCGCTCGATTTTTGCAGTATTGTATATAAACATCTATTTCTAAACATTACATAGAAGAAAATGAATAGGCCTATAGTTCGTCAAAATTCTTATCAAAATAGGGCATGAGGTAATTTTAAATTGCCTTCCTTAGTGTCTGCTGGTCTCCTCTTGCGATGCCAGAATTCTGACAGATTTTAGTCTGTAGTATTCGGACACAACACGGGATATATCGAATTTTCACTGCTACTCTCTTAACACCCGTTTATTAAACTAAGTGATTGCGCACTCGTTGTTATCAGAGTTTGATAAGAGATCATGTGATGATTGCCATACACAAGCCTCGCGCCTGTCAATCAATATTGGTTGCTATCGATACAGAACAGGTCAGTTGCTATCGATACAGAACAGTTTGAAATTTCCCAAAATATCTAAATTTTAAGCAGAGGCTTAAATTGAGAAGAGGCATGCCTATGTACTCATGAAATTCAAAATTTTCTCTAAATTGTAAAAAACTAATTGTAAAATTTTATTTTAAAAGTGAAATGAAAGTAAATAGTTAGCCTGTAGTATTGGAATTATTCTGCTTTTCCTCTTTTTATTCGTCGCTTTACGCATTTATCCATTGAGATATTCAATATCCCAGTGAATTCAATAGAATAACTGCATAGGATGACTGATTTGATAGCGTAATTGCGGAGTAGAAGCCAATAGGTTGGATGGCGTCAGAGCCAGGCATTGATTAGCCTACAGTTGAGCTACAGTGATACAAAGGTTTTAGGTTGTCTGAGGCACTTAATGATCATAGAGCTTGCCGTCTTCAACAGACGCTGAATTAATTATTAATGATAATTAATTATTAATAATTATTGTTGTTTTGCTGATTGGAAGCAATTCTCTCTCTCTCTCTCTCTCTCTCTCTCTCTCTCTTCAGTGCACTGCCATGCGGCAGGTTCAAGGTACATAATTATTCATACTCAAAGTCTGCTTTCTCGCTCCATAAGAGCACTCCTTAGATCAACAAGTTAACCCCTTCACAAAGTCTATACCCTATCTTACCTTCTGCAGTCTATAGCTTGGGAAAAGTATGGCTTCTGAAGTGGTTTCCCGCTGCCTTCCTCAGTTAGATGGATTAATTACTATTTAATCCTGGGGAAAATATTTCATGGTGGAAGCAAATAAGAGATTGAAATTGTGCTTGAGATTTAAATAGGGGATTGACGGATGATATGGTGTGGGACAGAGAGGACAGGAGAAAGTCTATTCGTATCCCGAAAGTCTACTCTTCCTAGCAACATCATCATCACTTTCATCTTCCCTTAAATCCCAGTTTTTTCCTGGTTAAACTGTAATTTAAGGGAACACGATAGTGATGATGTTGTTGTTAGAAAGCAGCTGTTGAAGTGAAAATTGAGAGCTAGTGGAAAGGTCCAAATAATTCAGGCCACCGATTAGATTACTGTAATTTAACTTTCAATTGGTGTAGGCGTGCACTTACTTCTCAACCGTTCAGTTGGTCAAGTAGCTGGTGTGTCATGAAATATCTTTAGTTCTTAGGATTATATTTAACAGAAGAGGAACACGAAATTTTCAGATCAGAACTAATATCAGACAATGCACTGTGATCAGACAATGACAACTCGAAGACTCCAAAGTCAATCAAATTAGTCACGTCCAAGACAATTCTGTCCCGATGTCTATGCACAGGCAAGAAGAGATGGTTTTTAACATTGTAATGATTTTTTGTTATTTAGACTATTCATGGCATTTCCACTGTCTTTTAAAAAACCAATCTGTTTCTGACTAAACTGCCTAATTAACTAAATCTGTAATATTAAATGGCGGTTTCAACGTTCCTGTCATTGCCTTGTAGCGAGGAACCGGACGTTAAATTATTGATTGATTGATTGAAGTCTGTAAAATGAAATTTAAATACTGGATTCTGTATTCAGATATTGATATCATCATAGGGGTATGGGTAGTTCATTTTAATTCACTCTTATAGCCTAGTCTTTTTGTATGAAATCAATTTAACGGTTCATCAAATAGAACCTAACCGAAGATTAACTATTAATTAAGTGTTCAATTAAGCTACTGTTAAAATTCGCCTGTTAATGAATTGTCAAACATATCATAGTTAAATAATAATAACATTTATTAGATTTAGGCCTCTCGTGGAAATTAATATTTTTATATTATTGAAACTTTAAAAGCAAATTATTTATTTGACTTTGTTGAATTTATTTGAAAACCAAATCCTTCCAAAACTGTCACAAAAAGAGACGAATACTTAGCTGGACTGATTCATTAGATATAGGCCTATACGTACATGTATACAGAATTTGTAGCACACAGTAATAAGCTAACATGAGAGAAGAAACTGCGACAGGATTGAATTAAAAAAGTGCATGTCGGATTGTTTAGAAAGAGGCAAATTTAATATTCTTAGATTATTGGGAAAACAGATCTCTTTTGTAAATAACAACATTACGTGTCATAAATAAGTAAAGTTTTAAATAACACTTAATAATGAAATGAAAATTTTAGGATGTTTACTATCATAATAGATCTATGGCTTTTCGAAGAGAACTGTTTCAATCTCTCTCTATAGTCAAGCATGGTAACCATTCGGCCATCCGAGAGGCTCAAATTGTAAACATAAATATTGTCACAGCAAGAATTCTGGTCTGGCGTAAGGAAGAGTACAATAATGATAATAAATTTAGTTTCACCGAGACGCATTTAACACACTGGAAATTACTAAATAACACAGATGAATAAGAGCTGGTAAAGCTAATGTTAACGTCAGTTTCCTCACTCATAAGCGCTGTCAGTGACGGGCGAGTCAACGATGTAAACCCGACTATCTGAATATCTGTTCGAATTTCTAAGTAAACTTAACTAATGTAAAAAATCTGGATAATTTTACGTGTAGGCCCATTTGAAGCAATTATATTTACGATTAGGAGGTTAGCCGTTAGCAGGTTTGAAGCTGATCATATTTCAACGTCTAAGATATCTGGTTATTTATTTACCTCATCATGAAATAATGATTCGTGATAGGCCTAACTGTTGCAAACATGTATGTTTCGCATTGTTCAAAGTGGATGATGTCAGGGACGTCCCCCATCACACGCCAGTACAATTCTATTCACCCCGAGCGATCTGAAAAAAAAAACATTTGCTTACGAGAAAGAAAAAGATCCTAAACGGTGCCGGTCCGGTGATAAAAAAACAGGCAAGATGAATAATATCTATGGTGGATAAAAGCTATTGAGACATGATTCGTTACGTATGAAATATGATGACCTAATTAGAGAACTTCATTTTCAATTGTTTCATTAGCATAGAGATGATATCTCATCCGTATTAAATTTATTAACTCTAAATACATAAGAGAATATTTTTGTTGTGGCAAGTTGAATAAAAACATTTTAAGCTTTACAATTGTAAATAAAATTTATATGCCCGTAAATACTCGAAATATATCGAAATATCGTACAAAACAATTAACATTGTTATTGGCTCATTTCTATTCCTGTCTTATAGAACAGCAAAACCTCGGAACCGAAGGAGAGAACACATAAAAGTGAAGAGAAGTATCCAAACACTGTACTGAATCCTTCCAATCCCATTGAAATCTGTAACCAATCAATAAAGTTTAAAAATATATGCATGTTAGAATTTGAGTGTGTTCGCATTTATAATATTAAGGCTTATGTGGCCTATAGTTAATAGCACGCTCGCCTGCTGAGACAGAGACAGAGACAGAGACAGAGGTCATAGTTTTGTAACCCCTTAGCTGAGCGTCTCTGATAGATCTATTGTGGTCCAGAAACAGACGTTAAACTTAGATTTTATCTATATTTAAATTACCAAACATTACAAACTTTTATCTACGTATTGGAGGAGTAATTTAGAGCATAGATCAGGTATGAATTTGATTGTATAAGTTTGACTGCACTTGCGTGTGAGTCAAATCAAGAATGGAAAGCCAGTATTGAGATGAGTGGATTGAATGGAAGAATGGACTGAGTGGATTGGATGGAGGATTGGACTGACCTGTGGATTGGGATTCTGTAGGAAGATCTGGAGCATTAGTGAATCCATCTGACGGGCCTCCCGGCGAGGAGGAAATGCTGGACTCTTGGACTGCAAGAAATAATAAAGCTAGTAAAGATCAGTTTAACGTCAGTTTCCTTACTCGAAAGCCATGCCAGTGACGGGCGAGCCCAGGATTTGAACTTGGCCCGCACATACTGACAACAATGATAACAACAATAAGAATGCTACAGTCATTAATGCCAACATCGAACACTATTGAGTCAAAATCAAGCCGGCGAGAAAAAAGAAGATCCAAAACGATGCAAAAACCAAAATCCAGAAAATCAGTCCAAAGTAATAACCGACACATTTACTGCCTAACAAGAAATTCTTAAAATAGTGATAACTAACTTTGGTAAGGGCCGCGCTGTTGTAAGGATGTGAAACATGAACCTTAAGGAAGAAATCAGGAAAGTAGAGACGTTGAAACTGTGGATATGAAGAAGAATGGAAATGATTAGATGGACCAAACAAAAGTACCAACGTAGAAGATCTGGAGGAGTTGGTAGACCGACAGATGGAGAGTTGATAAGTGCATCAAAGAAAATAGGAAGATAATTTAGATAGGACACATTCTACGTTGGAAAGCTTACTAAAAGAGATAAAATAAATGTAGAATGGTAGGAAACAGAGGTAGAGGCAGAACGAGACTATGAATGTTAGACGATTTAAAGTTACAATAGAATAGAATAGAATAGATTAGAATAGAATAGAATAGAATAGAATAGAAATAGATTAGAATAGAATAGAATAGATTAGAATAGAATAGAATAGAATAGAAATAGAATAGAATAGAATAGAAATAGAATAGAATAGAATAGAATAGAGTAGAATAGATAATATGTTTATTAAGATTCTCTCTTGTGGACATGGAGATGACAGCGGAAGACAGAGAAGAATGAAGGCGTTATGTGTATTGGACCTGTCAGTAGGTAGTGCATTAAAAGAGAAGAACTTTGTCTATAGCATGATAAGCACTTCTTATTTTAAAATAAAACTTCAGTAAATACTACGTAAATGAAATTGACCGTATAAATTAATTATCAGTATTCTATAAGAGATCTATAACTTTAGAGTACAAGGTTAGGCCTAAGCAATGATCCTCTTGTAAATTCCACTAATTCCGTTTACTAACCAGTAATTTCGTAATTCAAATAACTCCAGCTCAGTCGTCGCCGTGTTGTGCGTTGGCGTCTGTTTGCTTGCTGACCCTTGATGCTGAGTTTGCTTCTGACGTCCCTGACATAGCTCTATGGCGAGGAACCGTAATTTAAATTCTGATTGATTGTTTAATTGATTGATCGAAATATATTTGTTTGATTGATGTTACATTTCTCTTTTTCAAATTTTATTTTAGATAATTTTGGTTTCTATTCAATTTAACTATTTTCACCGGCTTTGTTTTAATTATGTAAGGTATATATATGCTGTGTTTGGATCTAACAAACATATTTTTTTCTCTCTCTCTCTCTGATTGTTTGATTAATTGATTGATTGATTAACTAATTCGTTAGGGATCGCTTACAATCATCCAGACAAATGACTTTTATATCAGAGTGCGGTAGAAATTCGTTGAGCGTGATGTTAAGCTCATCCCAGTCTCCCGGCAGATCTAGGGGTTCCTTGTACCCCTCAGAGCTTGGGTTCCTTGCCGTGATGAGCCCTTCATTACAGGGTGCCGTCAAACCTGCTCGAATGAGGTTATTATTCATTCCAATAATATTTACAACTGCTGCATATCCGAAAAGATAAATTGGTGGAATTTGAAAGGCTTTACATTCCACATAGGTCTATGCTAGGCTTTTCAAACCTTATTCATTTTAATGATAATTGTTTTTTGTATATGTTCCCTTAGGCCTATATCTTTCATTAGCTAATGTGAAAATATCGAAGTTCTTGATAGCAAACTATTCTCAACAATTGACGTTCCTGACATCATCCTTCGATGAGGAAACAGACGTTAAACCTGTATTATTATTATTCTGGATTCCATATGCAAGTACGTCCAGACCATGTTAACATTGACATTAGTTGCGTCATTGAAAAAATTGAGTGAAGTTATACAAATGTACGCAGTTTAGATTAGGGGTAGGGAATGAAAAAATTGCATATATAGGTGAGTCTGGCTGCCTAGGAATCAATTGTCATAGCTCTTAGGGGGGGGCAGTGGACCCCCCTATCTGCAAGTTAAACGGTAAGTATAATAGAAACTGCATTAATAAATATATAAATTTCATTCTACTGCTTGAATTTTGGATTCAAGCAATACAATTTTAACTTAGAGGAAAATTTAAATAGATAATACATGGAAAATGGGAAATATAAGAATGCTTACATATAGTCCATATTTTGGAGCCGTTAACAAGCTTATTGATGAGATAGAAGTCGGAAAAGCTCTGATTTACCATTGGTTTTTCCCACACCTGGTAGCCATTCGCTATCCAGTCAAACAGCGAGTAGTTTCCGTTAGATTCCAGAAATACCTTGGCACCGCTAACCTGCATTTGACTACAGTCACCTGAATGAGTACAGTTTAATAAACGTATACCGGCATCAAGTAATCAGTCGATAAATCAATCAATCAATTAATAAGTCAATCAATATAGATTTAACTTAAAGTTATTACTCCCATGACCATGTCAGTGACGTCTCTATCAGGTGCTTCGGGTACATGTAACTGCACGCCACATGAAAGTGACTTAATTTTAGGCTCCATTGAAAGCGAGCTAAAAACAGTCATTTTCCATCATATTCAGCAAAAATAGGTTAAGATAAGAATTGGATATGAGCAGTATAAATTTGAGAGGATGGTTAATTCATGACTGAATTATTTTACAGTGTCTTAGAGACAAAAGAAAAAACTGTTCTTCGTGATCAGACATTTCTGCTATACTGTTTACTTTGCTATATATTACTACTATCTATTTCTAACTTTGATTTTTCCTATTTCTTTTCATTGTAAGCCCCTACGTCAAATTTGCAGTGCTGCTGACCTATTGATTTTAAACGACCTTAAGTCTACATTTACTTATTTAGTATATGGGCTAAATTTAGATACTAGTAGATTCATACTAATACTTTTAGATACTAAAACAGATATCAATTTAGATACCATTAATTTAGAAACTAAACTGCTTGTTTTTACAGTATTTTATGACGTGAGATTGAGACACGTAATAATAATATGGAACTGCAATTGTATTTCAAATTCTAGCATATTTCAATTAAATAAAAACTTTAAAAGTTATGGCAATATGTCATAGCGATAAGAAAAACAAAAATTAAGCTATAACTTAAAGAGTATAATTATTAGAAAACACCATAATAATTTCATCTTATTAGTAAGAGCATGGTGAATAATACTTGCTGGCTTGAGTTAAAAGACCGATTGCATTAGCCTATGCATGCTTTTTTAGGATGATGAACAGGTGTCATGGGTTCGAAATTAAACGGAACATCTCAGAAAGTACACCAAGAGCTACGGAACAGACGTTAAACATTTTACACATTAAACATGCACCACGTATCGGATTATGTAAAATTTAAAGTCTTAACTATTGCCAAGCTGTTGAATAATATAATGTTGCGTCATACCTTCAGCAGAAGCGGCTAAATAAGATAAAATGCTGAATGTAAGTAGGCCTATGTTCTTAGCTGTCAGTAGAAGAGTTAGACTGGTCGATGAGGTCCTCTTTTCTTTTGCTTCAATACATAAGCGAAATTCACTGACTTCCATCGATGTGCGCATTATCCTAAATTGAAACGATGCCTTTTGTTCTAAAAACAATAAATCAATAAGTTTATTATTTAAACAATGAGGTAACTAAACTAATTAACTTGAAGGTTTTAATTGAGGTTCTTAATATTAAAATGAAATAATTACATGTCAGCACATAATTCTGCTTCAGTAAGGAAGAGTTGCCTACTGTTTTTCGTCAACTACTAAATTAACAAAATCAAACCCTCTCATTGAGTAACGTAAACACTTCACTGCGACCTGCATGGTGGACACAAATCTCTAGGTCGCCTTGTATTCTACACTTTATTTAAATAGTATAAGCAAGTGGGCGGCAGATACAGTGAACGCTCAATTGATGCAATAAAAATTTATCAGACTGGGTCAACAACTTCCGATGAACATTTAAAGGTGGCGAGAAGACAGGTATGCCCCTTTTTTCTTTCAGACTAGACGATTTACATTCTCACATTTGGCGACTATTTAGATGATTTTTTAATTTGATTAACAGGATTTTTCCAGTTTCATATTTATTTTGATTGGTTATTTCTTAAATTCTCTAAAAATTAAATAAATAAATAAATAAATAATAATAATATTAATATTAATAGCAATAATAGTAATAATAAAATAAATCTAGAATAAAAATAGAATTAAAAAATCATTGTAATTAGTTTTATTGTCCCGAAATATAACTAATTTGCATTAACTATCCAGCACAGGTAGAATCATAGAGCAAGGTTGCCAGGAACATTGTGTAACAATCTGATTTAGATAGATATGAGAAAAACGTTAAATACCGACACTACCTTCGAAGCATATTAAGTAATCATTGAACACTGCCCAAAATGTACTAATATATATTTCCTAATTTAGTAAAAGTTACGGTTCAGAGCACAAAATAGAGAAATTATCAGCTAAGATAATAACCATCAACCTTAAATCAACATGTTTAGAGGCTAAAGGCATGTTAAACGTCAGTTTCCTTCTCGATAGTATGTCATATTAACTGGGAGAGCGCTGGATTTCAACCTTGCACTTGCCGATCCGCTGTCGAACTACTTGCCAACGAGGCATGGCCTCGGCTCTGTTGTTCAAGCCGCCAAGCCGTTTATAGGCGATACACAGTCAGTAAGCTGCCGGTCTTATAAATGTCTGGATTTACTTGCTAATTAGCTCAACCAGGACTGATCCCAAGACCTTCCAAGTAGCCCAATGTCATTTCAAAGCACTACAAATTGAGCCATTGAAACATTGTAATTTTCTATAATATTTAATATGTCTAAAGACATTTTATACTAGGGCTGGACATTTTAGTAGGGCCAGACATTTTAATAGGGCCAGATCTTGAAGCTATGCGTTAGAATTAGGCAATCCAAGTTTGGACCGTTAGGGTAGTTTCATAACTACAAAAAAGGCCAAGAAATGTTTAAGATTTAGTGACAGAGCGTGAAAAGAAAGCCTGAGTTTATTGCATTCAATAAATTATAAAGCTAAACTACGGTCACCATACCAGCATAGGTCGATTAATCATCGACCTATTTGCGCGACAACGACTGTGTATTGTACTCAAAGGTCAACCTCTTCAGTGGTACCTGCGTGATATCAATAGGCCTATAGGTGACAGTGCCGATCAATTCATTCATATATTTAATCCATTCACTATGACACAGTATTATTGTGTAACAAAAGTATATATATATATATATATATATATATATATATATATATATATATATATACATAAAATTAGCTCAAAGCAATTGCCCTCTGCGAAGTTTAACGCCGGTTACAATATCTTAAGAGGTTCTCTTAGAGACATTTGATCTACAAAGAATTCAACGTCATGAACGGAGTGTAAAATAATCAATTGAATATAATGATAAAATACTTCGTATATAATTATATAATTATATATATACCACAGTTGTATTTGAATGTCTGATTCACTCTACCATCATTTCTATGCGCAGACGTATAGCTTATTAATTTAAGAATTAATGAACGGGCACTTTGAATTTTCCTCTTAAGTAGCATAAACTGTGTGCGTTTTGTAGTGAAATCTGGAAGAACTATAGTTGTTGAAGTAAACCCAGATAGGGCCTAATTGTAGGGTCCAGGTAAATACAGTAGCCTATGCTGCCTGCAAAGTTCTTAGTTGCTGCTATCGACAGTCGACGAGCAGAACGTTAAACTCTTAAAATGGCCATATACGATACGATTTATCTGTACAGATAACGTTCAGATATATAACGGTGCCCACACATGGTCAAATATATCGTCCAATTTATCTGAACAATGATAAATCTAAACAGATAAATCTGAACAGATATTTTGGCCACACTGCCAAATTTAACTGACGATAAAACTGACTGTCGACCATACACAGTCAAATTTACTTGTTCAGATATCTGGTCAGTTAGCCTATGTTAATTAGCTGCCAGTCATTTCCAGTCTGCATAATATATTGTATCGCCCAATATATCTGTTCAGATTTAACAGTTCAGTTGAATCGTATCGTGAGTGGGCAGTTAAGGTCATCAGATCTCTCGTCAGTTTTCCCATAGTTTTGCACATAAACGGTCAAATATGAAGCTCCAATTTATCGTCCAATTTATCTGTACAGATAAATTGTGCGATAAATCGCATCGCGTATGGTCACTGTATAATATAATATTATACTCTCTTGTGCACTATTGTAGATATAGCAGACTGTATAGAGAAACATGTACATGCTGGCATTGAATAAGAACAGTAATATCAAGAAAACTCAAATAAGAAGTCGTATAAATTTATACTAATACTGTCAAATGCCTTGCAATGGATATGTTTGAACATTGGCCTTTGGGCCTATTCCTGAATTAAACGAAGAAATAAAATTATCCATTAAATAAATTTATCTAATCTCTCGTAAATTTATTAGAGTGTCGCTAAATTTATGTTTAAATTAAACAATTACTACAATTAATATGCACAAGCTTGATTGTTCGTTGATTGGCGTTCCTGACATTGCCTTATGGCGAGGAACCGGACGTTAAATTCTTATTGATTGATTATTGATTGATTGATTGTTCCTGTTAATATAGTCGATAAATTTTAAATATATAAATAATTCAATACGTCATCTTATTCAATCTTTCAGTTTAACTATAGGCGAGTATATTATTGGCAATTCTGTAGTAGGCGTGGTTTAACATTATGCAGTGTAGGCAGGAGGAGGGGCGTTGTCATAGGCCGGGGGACTGATGGGGGTGGAAAAAACCTCCTGGGAATACCCAGCGTTTGGTCCGCCTACTGTGGCGATTGTTGCGTAATCATTGCTCGTGATGTAAACAACTTCATTAGGCGGTTGGGCCCGGGTCACTGGGGCCTGCTGAACAACAAAATATACACACTTTAATTACAATAATTTATTGGTATTTATTATTTATTATTACTTATTTACTATTAATAAAAACAGTAATTATAAGTTATTGAATTGACTTCTCTGTAGGCCCCTATGCTAGACTTTCTTGTATTTAAGCGAATACACAGAAATGAGAGTTCAATTTTATTTATTTATTTAAATGATTTAATCATTTCACACAGTAGAGTTAGAAAAGTCTCACAAAATACAGCAATTCACATGAAATGAAAAGGACACAAAGGCCCGAAGACTCTGACATATGCCCAAACAAAATTTCGTTTTTATTATATTTATTTTATTACAGTTATTACTATTATTATTTTTATTATTACTTATAGATCGCAGACAGAGATCTGTGCTCAATATGAACTAGGTAGATGTCTGTAGGCCCTACTTACAGTTCTTCGCTTTCTCTTCTTCGTGTGGGAGCAGATGCAGGCAATAAGGGCGAAGAGCACGGCAGCGGCACACAGGGTTCCGACTACGATGCCTACGATAGCCCAGGCTGATAACACTGTTCAAATGACATCAAGGGATTTTAACTTAACTTATTAATTATACTGGTTCAGGAGCAATTCGTTAAGACTTGTAACACCAGTCTAGTCGTAATATTATACCTCATCAGATAGAAATTTGTAAAGGGGGGAAAATACTAGAATTTCATGCCTTGATCTAGCTGGTATTTTATATGTAACTAGAGGGCTAACCGAAGACCGGTCTAACAATCAGACTGCTCAAATGCGCAAAATTGGGTCAAGAACGACTGCGAAATTTTAAATGACGTACATACATGTATGTCAGGTAAAGCTAAATCTAAGGTTAACATCAGTTCCCTCACTCGAAAGCGATGTCAGTTACGGTCGAGCCCAGGATTTGAACCCGCACCTACTGATCCCCGGTCGAGTATCTTACTGACTTCGTCACTGGCTCCAGTCAGGCACGACAGCTATGGAAATCTTCTCTTATATGTGCCCTTACTGGCTGCAGTCGGTATTTTAAATGGCATAATACATGTAGCGTTACAGCACTCCACGGCTTACATGTTGCTGTTATCTTTAATGGTTAAATTTTGTTGTTTTATTTTTATAAATACCGACTAATAATTTACTCAGATGATTTATTGATTGAGGACGGTTTTTAGTTGATGCCTACACAGGCCTATGTCTGCCTAGACCTAAGTCTATACCTAGACCTAAGTCTACCTAGACCTAAGTCTTTACCTAAGCCTAAGTCTCTTTAGACCTAAGTCAACCTAGACCTAAGCCTACACAGTAAGCGTCAGAGAGATATTTAAGTGAAAATAAGTCGAAATGTGGAAAAAACGTAAAGGCTGAAATCTGTAAATACATTACAAGTGGGAATTTCATAAACATGTGTATTACTGTAATGCTGTGAAATAATGAAATTAACGATATTTCGGCATTGAACTGATTTCATTTTATTTCCAAATGACAGAATTTGCAATATAAAATTAAATCTAAACCATTACTTAAGACCATTACTTAAGATTCTGTCTCGAAAACACATCAGCGACGAAACAAATACGGGATTGAAACCCTGTCTCCACTGACGAGCAATCTGGTAACTTACCATAGATTACCCTGGTAGTCTCAGTCCATGAACAAATCTGGCAGAATCCTTCAGTTTAAGTATCGGTACTTGACAGTGATTCCTAATCGACTTATACGATTCGATTATGTCTAGTGCTCTATCATAATGAATGTCTAATTCGAATATTCCTCACGAACTCTTTCTCACCATAAGCGTTCTTGTTGAGTATGAATACTTACCTTGAACCAGCCACTTGGCAGTGCACTGAAGAGAGAGAGAGAGAGAGAGAGAGAGAGAGAGAAGTATAAAAGTACGGAATTTTACCTGGATAATAGCAGTCTACGGCGATATTGTAGTTTCTCTCGTAGGTGTTGCTATATGGGTTCCACTGGAACCATTCTCCGTAAGGCACGTAATATGGGTAGAGGTAGAGCCCTGAGGAGTAGGCGTATATAGAGGCCCCACTGTCACTGTCACAACCATAAGATCCTACAATACATAACAGCAGACTAATATCATCATCGTCATCGCCTTCCCTTGAATCACAATTTACCTAAGGTAAATTAATTAAATCAAAAGAACAAAAACTAAAACACACTCGTTGTTAAATCCATTACTTTGCGAGCAGTTTTATAGGCGGTTAAAAGCTTTACACTTTGATCTTTCCTATCCACCTATTGTCTACGAAATGAGACCGTCACGCAAATCTCCATTAAAGCTACTACCCTTTTTGGACTGATTACCTGGATTTTGGCTCGCACCGTTTATGGACAACCACATGTAACCCATCAGTTTTAATTTGGTTCCATAGTGCCCAATGTTGTCATGAACAACAGTAGCACTCTAAACGTATTGTTGTTGTTGTTAACTCACTGATGGTCCAGCCTGTGGCTACAGTAGTATTTGTTCCTGGAAGCCTGAAGTTTGTCCTGTAGGAGAGATAATTGTTGTACTGGCCATACTGATTGTACTCGTCCCCCCAAATGTTGTATAACTGACAGTACCCGTTCAATAAGTAGTAGTAGTCGTTGATTGTGGAGTAGCTGTAGGAGTCAGCCCCAGTCACTGTGACTGTGTAGCATATAGCTGCGAGAACAAGCAATAAGAGGAGCCGATCGATCAATCGGTCAGTCAATAAATCTTAAATCTATCAATCAATAAATCTGTCAGTCAATACATTGATTGGTTAGTAGTAATGTATTTAATATGCATGTATATACGTATAATTTTTGTATGCATATACACTAAACTTTGTCTAACTAATTGACTTATTTCTACTACAATAAAGGGGTATTGAACGGGTGGATTCTCTTGAAATTTATAGGGCTTGACCAGCAGTCTATTCACTTAAACGAAGAGAAATTTCACTTGAACATCTTAGATAACATGAAAGTTATAGAATTGCGACTATGAGTACTGTCAAGTACAATTTGACTACAGATATACATTTATGAGACTACAGATATATCACTGTGCACGCAGAGCTCATGCAACAACTGCGATACGCATGTATTCGACATTATGGTGAATATTACGCTATCAGCAATGAAGCTCACCTAAACGAGCGCCTCTGAAGAGTGGTGGAGTAACTTAAACGAGTATAGTGGAGTATTGGAATTAATTAGTGGAATTAGAGGAGTGGAATAAATTTGGTCAGATTTATATAATTGGACCGTAAAGAAGGAAGGAAGATATTAGGAAACTGGAGGCTTTGGAAATATGGATTTAGAGAAGAATGAAGAGGATTAGCTGGACTCAAAAGGTTACAAATCAGGAAGTTCTGGAGAGAGTTGGTAGAGATGGACAGCTGATAAATGTATTAAGAAATAGGAAGAAGAGATGGATAGGACATATCCTAAGGGGAGGAAGGTCTAATAAAAGAGGTCATAGAAGGTAGGATGGAAGGAAAAAGAGGCAGGGGCAGGCTGAGATTAGGTATGATAGATGATTTTAGGACCCACGCGTATGTGGAAATGAAGAGGAAGGCGGAAGACAGAGAAGAGTGGAGGCGTTATGTACCATGGACCTGCCAGTTGTATTCATGATACATACAATTATATATACAATGTATATATATATATATATATATACATTGTATATATATATATATATATATATATACATTGTATATATATATATATACATTGTATATATATATATATATACATTGTATATATATATATATATATACATTGTATATATATATATATATATACATTGTATATATATATATATACATATATACATTGTATATATATATATATATAAATATATATATATATACATTGTATATATATATATATATATATATATATATATACATGTATAATATAATACTACGTAAAAATTAAATAAATATACTATCGAAAGGAAAAATAAGACTTAAATTATTTAAATAAAATCTGACAAATAGATATAATACGGCGGACATACCCTCTGTTGTTGGTAAAAGTGACAGCAGGAACAAGAGTAGCAGACAGGCATATTTTGGAGTCAAGTCTTTATACGTTGTAGACCTTCGAATAGACGTTATCTCTTCGCAAGACTTTTTCTCTAAACAATACAGAGACGTCCTTCCGTCCATTTTGAAGTCTTTCAGCCTTAATGGAACTCTGGCTTAAAGTCATAAATCTACTGGAATTGCGATAATTGTTAATATTCTTTAGAAATAAATTACAGTGAATATCTTCGTTACAGGTTGACTTTAAAAAGTGCGTCTCTGAATTTGTATAATTAGACAAATTTAAAATGGTATATATGTACAATTCAAAATAGATTTGAGCCCGGTTGTCATTTTTAGCTAATGAAATAGTAGGTAAATTTACACCAAAGTTAGCGTCTAGATTAGTTGCTAAATTAATTGGTAAATTATTCGCTGAATTAGTAGCTTAATTAGGCCTACACGTAACATGTAATATCTAAATTAATAGCTAGTCTCTCCTCAATGATTTGTGATTGGTTGGTGATTTGCCATATCGGTTTGAAGTTTTCAGTAAGCCTATTTACTATTCCTCTATTCTTAATAAGCATGTGAAGGTTCTGCGAATATACATATATGTTAAGAAATCGATGTAAAAATGTTTACAATGGAAAGACCGATAAACTAGTCAGTTAAAAAATATTTTCAATTTTATATGTTTATATCTTGTCAGATAATTCATCGAAGTATTTAGTCAATAAAATTCGCAAAATAAATTAATGTATATCAATTAGTAATTTTGTTAATAGAAATTAAGAAACGCGACTCATAAAATCTTCGATACGTCGCTATCCTTACTACCCGCAGTGGCCTCATCGTAAGACTTTACGTTAGGTTGAGTTGTGAGTTAAAAACGGACGAAGAAATGTAGTTCATCAGGAGTCAAGATTACCAGCCTCTGTGATCAAGTTAAATATTCTTTATCATATCACATTCATAAGCGATTACTTTTGTGATATTTCTAAAGCTAAAAGGCTAAAGCTAAAGCCAAATTTAACGTCAATTTCCTGCTCGATTATCATATCAGCGACGAAGAGAGCACTAGATTTAAACCCTGATTCTACTAATCCGCTGTCGAACAACTTGCCGACAAACCACCGGCTCAACCCGATTCGGTGCACTTTTTATGTTTACAAATAGTAATAGTAATATTACCGAATTATATTATTTTAGATAACTAATGTTGCTTTATAATGTTGTTTGTTTACTTGTATTAGGTTATTTATGCGTGTCACTGTAATATTATCTATATACAATAATTACTTATACTAGTAGGCCTATATACTAATATTAGTAATATATACATTACGCAGTAAACTAATCAGGCTGGTGTAGCTGTCGCCTGGTACCCATTGATCTTTATCTAACACTTAACATTATTGATGACAAGTAGCCTATAACACTGAGAAGACAGTAGGGACCATTATTACGTAGAAATATTCTGCTCTTCCCCCAAAAAATATCAAATTGTCTTCAGCTCTAACAAATCCTCATTATCAGCCAAACTCTAACGCTCATCTTTCACCATTCCTTTTGGCCTAGCTATAAGATAGATATATTATGTGTATACATGTATAATATCTATTTGTAGAGCCTATGTAATACATCGGATATTTGGTCCATTTTACTTGTTGGATATGAACTCATCGAACATGTTCCTTTTGAATATCTTGAACTTGTTATAGGCCTACTTGTAGTAAAGTCAGTGCCTTACTGAGTATTCGTGTGTGACAGAGAGAGAGAGAGAGAGAGAGAGAGAAAGAGAGAAAGAGAGAGAGAGAGAGAGAGAGAGAGAGAGAGAGCGATAGACAAACAGAGAGAGACAGAGAGATTTCCTCATCAACTGTAAAGCAGTGACTTTATTCAAATTCTAAATCTATGATATTATTATACCATGTTATATATTATGCCTATATGCAATAAATCTGTCATATCTTATGCGTCAAATGTTTTGCAAATTTGATATATTAATTGGGCTAGGCTAGTCTGAAATATCTAATTTAACCTCCGGGAGCAGTCACTGATATCATGGACTTCAGTTCCTCAATCTTAATCCTTATCCATGAACTTCATAACGGATCAGGCACAAATATATTAGGTTATGTGTATTGTCTCCTCTAATATGAAATCCAGAATATACGTCTTTAAGGCTTGACATCAGTGGGTTGATGCTGAATTGATAACGTATCGAGCCTGAGAAAAGTATAAGAGCCCGCATTAATAAACAATCAATCTTTCAAATGACTGACCAAAAATAATTTATTTAGCAAGTCAATAACTAAGCAGACAATCAAATATTGCAATCAAAAACACAATTATTCGACTAAATTAGTATATCTTGGCCAGACAAGCTACGAATTAACTTCAAATTAACTACTATGTTTCGCAACTTTTATTAATGAAATTAACCGGACAAAGTATTCACATCTAAGTAGGCCTATCCAGATACATGTAGATATACAAATATATGCTTATGTATGTATGTGTATATATATATATATATATATATATATATATATATATGTGTGTGTGTGTGTGTATGTATATATATATATATATATATATATATGTATATATATATACAGTATATATATTTTTATATATATATATGTGTATATGGACCCGAACGCATCAAGGGTAGTGTTGTGTCCGGGTTGCTGAAGAATAGACCAACCGTGGACCTCACGTGTCGTAAATTTCGAATATCTCTGAGGCCAAAATCAGCGTCAGTTAGGCTCCAGAAATTGTTGCGAAATTTTGCAATCTCTCAAGTATGCTTTATGGTTTAACTTATCTATATGACATTTCGCATTTTGGCACAGCGGTTTATTAATTTTATTGTTATATGTTGCCTTTCTATAACAACCAGTGTTGATTTGAAGCACACCTTTTTACGAATACTGAGAACATATTATAATATGCTTATATACTTATGGAATATCTTAAGCTATGTTTGTATGCCAGTTTATATACTAAGGCCTAGACAATGTTTAAACTATGCATGTATACATGTACTTAGGCCTAGAGAATGCTTAAACTATTCTTGTATATTCTTATATACTTATAGAACATATACTATGACGTTTTTTCTTGAATTAGTAACTGTGGTGACAATGGAGGTAAAGCTGGTAAAGCTAAGGTTAACGTCAGTTTCGAGGTCGAAGTATTCGACCTCGAATCAGCAGGCGCTCTGTGTTAATCATGATCTAGTCAATTAAATCAATGCTATAGCTTAGGGATGAACTTCTTGGCCTTCTTTACAGTTAAGGTCTAATTAGTAAGACGATATTTTCACACAGTCATGTGCACTTGACTATGATTTGAGGAGTATGAGTTACACCTGACTCCAGAGGACCCTTGAAAATCTTATTTCTCGGCCCACATTAGAGAATCCACGATCAAATTATTAACCAATAATTCCAAAGAGTTTATTAATCAGTAAGTTAATCGTAGTAGATGGATATGGCGCAACGGTTAGAGTGTTCGCCTAGGATGCAAGAGGCCTGGATTCAAAGCACTAGCCAGTCAACGCTTACACGCTCTTAGTCAATTCTTATAGATGACTCATTTAACACGAATTACTGACGAATAATCGCTTAATGAGTTTAAACAAGTGGCATAACAACTAATAGTTATCCTCGTCGTTTATATACATCTTTATTTCACCAAAAATATGGTAGCATAAGCACAATAAGTACACAGAATAAATTTATCGTCTCTCTCCAACATGGTAATGAATTAATAAATTTAATTATTGAGTAGAATTGCATATCCTCCACAGCTTTACTTACGATCTCAAAAAACAGTTTTGACTTTGAATAATTTTAAATATCCTTATCTCTATAGACTGAACAGGAAGCAGATTGGATATAATTGTCCAACGGAGAATCATTTCATATCCCGTACTCTCGCGGACATATACTTTAGGCAGGAAAAAAGTATTACAAATTTTGATGATATCGTATATTCTACTTTCAATACCACTAATCTCAAAATCTCATAGACACCACCTTGTTGTTGATTTAGAAGCTTAAAGCCGTAAAGTAATGTAAAGCAAATGTTAACGTCAATTTCGTATCTCGAAAGTGATATCAGTGAAGGGCGAGCCCAGGATTTGAACCAACATTAAATTTTATTTATCCGCCACCGTATATCTTAACGACATCGCCACTGGCTCCAGCCAGTCTGAGACTTTTGTGCCTTAATTTTTGTGCGACGTCCTTGTAAGAGGAAAAGGTCGTTAAACCTTCATTATTTTTTTTAATTTTTTACCCCGGTGTAAAGTACCTGGGGTTTGATAAAAACGATTCAAGCAATATGTGCTGAATCGCCGCCCGGCTACTCTAGGTCATCAATCGGCTTAAAAGAATTATTGAAGCAGACTGCATTAAATCTTTGCAAAGTCATGGAAAGCCTTTATTATTACTATTATTATTATTATTATTATTAAAGTTAGATATCAAATCTCTTTCATTCTGAATTAAATCGAGAACTGAAGATGACCGTTAAGATTCTCAGTATTTCAGCAGACTCTACGGGTCTCTCTTGAGACTGAACCACGTTGTTGTTCTGAACACAACTGTACACGTAGACAACAACAACAAGACAACAACAACAATTAACACGACAGCTTTTATCGTCTGTATCTCGTTGAGAAACCAGCCCTTTTTGTCGTCAGTTTTCTCGCCCGTACCTGACGATAGTGTCCTGTGAAACGAAGATGTGTTGTGGCTCTGCATCACTAGAGATTCCTCGAAGGCGCTTGCGGTGTTATCTTGCGATGTAAAATTTAGTAAAATCTCCTCGACAGATGTCGTACTGTTAGATATTGCATTGGCAAGCGCCGATGAAATGTTTAAAAGCACATTCAACGCAATGGATTTTATCGACTTCATTTTGTTAAAGCACTATTTGAATAGCAAAGTAGATAAATCTCTTGACACTCTATAAGCAATTACGCGCAGAACTCAGTGAGTTATTACATCAATACAGAGCGATTTAGTCCTAGGCTATGCTGATCTACTGAAATTATATCCGATCGTAGATCCGAAGTTTCAAGTTCAATATCCCTCTGATAGGGCTACTTGTTTCGTTTCAGCTCATAACTGTCACGCGCTCATTTAGCTGCATATTTCATGTGTACAAATTTCCGTGTGGAATCGGAATGCTGACGTCCCATAGAGCTGGTTATAGAGCCTGCTCAAATACCGGACTTCAGAATTCAGTTTCTGCCAATTTTCGTTATACTGTAAATTTTAAAAGCCCTTACCCTGTTAATTAGAAATACAACACAATTCAATAAACACTTCTGAATGAGCTTCCATTTATTTCCAAAATTGGCATAGGCCTAATTATATAGTTTCTACGAATTTTATTTAATAAACTCCTATTATTTTAATTTAAAATAGCTTTATATAATATTATTTAGGCCTACAAGTATAGGCCTACTCGCACAATATTTTGTAAAGCATCCTTTTCTTAATCTAACTTCAATAGGCTTACATTGATTCAAGAAGTCATGACTTGAAACATTGGTCCACTAAATCCAGCTAATTAAATTATAGTTATACTTTATTTTAAACAATTTCGGCTTTTACCGGCCAATGATGACAAAATTTTATGGATAAATATGACAATTAAAGCTGTTAGAGATATACTGCAAATTTAAATCAACATTTACATTGAAACATAACACTGCTTTTACTACGAAATAAAATGAAGGTTCCACGCAATTAGGGCCTAATAGTGAAATCATTTTTAAATTATTTCTTTGCTATACATTTATATTTGTAAGAATTTTGTTAATTAAATGTATATTTAAATAGTAAAGATTCTTCACCTACTACTACATAGGCCTATACGTATCATATAGCCTAAATAGTGTAAGACTATGCATCTAATTGGTTTGACTTATATCAAATGCCATAGATCGAGAATTTATTATTATTAGGCCATTACTGAGAATTTGAGAATTCGAGTAAGTTTGCCTCTAGTTTTACATAGGCTATTGCCTTAAATTCATTCTTTGGCAAAATTTAAACCGCTATTTCAGATTCCAGTAGGCCTATTCATAAATTTAGTTAACAATTAATCTTTCCATAGCCATAAGAAAATCTCGACGGCTTTCAAGAATGGCTGTAATTTTCAATTCCTCTCTTTATCGCAACCAAAAATGTCCTAGAAAGATTACCAAAAATTTACCTACAAAAAATTTGAAGCGGGTTTCGTTTGCCTTACTCAGATCTTGCTTAGACTTCTTTTACTACACTTAGAACTTTACTTTGATCTATTTTTCAGTGGCCAGCACCATACTCAAGCGCAAATCAAACTCAATATAACTCTATCAGAAAAACTTATCAAATTGCCTATCATACCGCTTGTAGGAAAGTATCTAAAATCTATCGAATGCTAATTAGAAACTTAATTGGTCTACTTAATTAATGAAGACGAAATCGACTTCGAATGTTAGGCCTACTTTCGCTTATAAAAGAGGAATTAAACGTAGAAAGATTTACCGACAGGAGAAATATCTCCCCTAGAAATTTCTCACACAATTATAGTAGCAATATCCTAGCACTGGTGACAAATTGTATCTGGATATTCATCGTGTATCTGTGCTATGCAACCATGTGGTTATGTAGATTCCGAAAATACTATTAAGCTAACTATAAAAGCAAAATTTAATTAAGTCCATTAAATACTCTGCATAAATGTCTAACATTTAGCGTTAAATTTAAGTTCAACGTTAGTTTCTATCTGGCCAGGAAGCATGCCAGAGACGAGCACAGGTTTTGAGCCCTGCACCTGGTACCCGTTGACAGTCACCTAACCGATTAAGCCACTGAGAAAATAATTAAATCTTTAACGTTTCTAACGGAACAATCTAGGTGAACGCGAGATGCATGGAAATCTGAAGTTCAACTTCATGGAATTTGTTTATAAACCTCTTCTGCTTTAAATAGCGCTGAGATATGCGAGAGAAGTGGTACAGGGAGCATTTAACCCCCTTAGCATCATGGTTAATATAACTTTGTAGCAGAGCATTAAAACAAATAATCAATCACCAGACGGAATTTTCTTTCAAAATGCCACCTGTCAATTTAATCTGGCATATTTAGAATATTGGACACTTAATAGAACAATCCATTTACCGGTCCAGTGTATGTTCTTGATCCGGCGGTTAGGCCTGGAATCGAACTCACTTCAGAGTTTCAATGTACATGAGTTAAATTTTAACTGACTGAACCAGTCTAAAATATCAAGATCATCCACGATGTACAATGCCAAAGAGCTGTCTAAAACAACCGCCGTTCATGATGTCATAGAGAAATCTGTAATTCCCGTCCATGATATCATAGAAATGTCTACAAAAAAACTCCATTCACTGTGCCAGATAGAGCTGTATATAGACTAAATCAATAATTATGAGTCTGTAGTAGCCTATAGCTCTGGAAGATCATTTTTCAATGATGGAATTTCTAGAAGCCTGAAATTCAATTATGCGATTAATTACTTTAAATTTACTCACGAAAGACAGATACCTTGATTTGTCAATTTCACCAATTCAGGACTGAGCAGACCTGTTAACACGCCACTACAATATGGTTTTTATAGCGACCTATCGCTCAAGAGAGAGGATTGAAGAGTTGAATTCTGTTTGATGATTTCCTACTTCCATTCTTCAAAGCTGCATAGACTCTCTTCAGAAGCCTTATCAGGGCTTCCCTTAACAAATCAGTTTAGTGGATTTTATTCGACCGAAGTGCTATTAACAGGTATTCTAAATCTAACCTATGACGAAAAGAGATAGAAGTCGCTGATGGAAATACTCATTCGGCTAATAATTACAGAAATTGTAGAATCCTACCAAAATTACACTATAGTATATAATTATGGGCAGATCTGGCAAAATGCAGTCGGCTAATAGTTTCTAATACAAAAGAATTGTTAGCATATATCTACGTTGAATGTCTTCGTGAAGATTCTATCCAAACTAATTAGTTCGTAGGCTACACTTTTCGTGATAATATCACGAATTAATTACAGATAATGAATTTAATGCACAGGGTTGCATAGAGGTCCAGGTTTACCATTAATTTATCAGACTAGTCAATCAGAACTCAGGCCAGCAAATGAATAGTTAATTGATTAAATTCATCAAAGAATTGAATAAATTATGTTAAAAGCAATAACATGGGATCGCAATGGCTGGTCATCTCTTTCTCTTTCTTTATCTTCCTCTCTCTCTCTCTCTCTCTCTCGCTTTCTCTCTCTCTCTCTCTCTCTCTCTCTCTCTCTCTCTCTCTCTCTCTCTCTGATAATTTTCCAAGTGGCAGGGAAAACGCAAATATTCGTACAGTTTTCTCGCAATGCTGTGTTTATGTGTTTACAATAACTCACTCTAACAACTAAACCACACTCTTAATCGATGATAAACTACAGGCAAATTATGTAATATTACAGCAACACCCAAGTTAAGATTCTTTTAAAGCTTTTGATATCAACATTAATATAGACGAGCTCCTTCATGATGGTTTACAGAATAACTCTAACGTTAAACCTATCACTCGCTTTGTTACGTTAGGAGTAAATCCTAGAAAGACTCAACATGTTTCAACAAGGTCGCGGGGTCGAGTATCGGAAGCCCTCCAGTCTATTATCTAACTCGTCTGTCGACAGTTCCTCCAGATTGCGCTATCTTTATGCGCCTCCACTCGTTTACTATCTGCAACAAAGAAAAGATTTCACTTAGAATTCTAGAAAATGGGGAGGCTTGACTCTACAGCAACGTCAGGTGTACAACTGAGATTCCAGGATGAACTCAATGTAACAAACTGCAAATAGATATAGGCTACTGCGTCAAATAGACTAGATAAGAAGTTTTCTCTCCCTTTCTCTCTCTCTCTCTCTCTCTCTCTCTCTCTCTCTCGAGTCTGGTATTCTGCCAAATGTCAGCAACAAGGTACATGCTCCTACTCACTTTCTGCTTTCAAGTTCCACAGAAAAGTATTTAATCGATTATCAAGTTAACCCTTTACACACCTTAATATAGCCTACAATATGATGATAATATGGCTACTCCAGTGGTTTAATTTTTCCATCCTCAGTTCTGGCTCGGCCGATACTTACGACACGTGCAGTTTACGCCCGACGAGACTTCAGTTCAGACTGAATTTCAGAGAAGTCCCTGACATTGCCTAATGGCGAGGAACCGGACGTTAAATTCTTATTGATTGATTAAAGAAGCAATTCGAAAACGGATTATAATTTAGTATTAACTGCTTTTAGGTTTAACAATATATAAATTAACCAATTCATCAATTATGTTTTTGATGGGGGTTTAATTAATCAAAACCGAAATAAACAAAAATTAACATAACATAACGGCACACTGGGTCAGGAAGCACAGATGCTTGTTTAAGACTCATTTCCTCCTTCCTCTCCATGGTTATTAGTAATCGTTGCCTTTGATGGCGCATCAATTGCAGTCGGCGCGGATTTAAGAACAACCTTTAGAATAAATTCATCAATAGAAATTAAGCAATGAGTAAATAAGTCACAAATTCAACAAACAATCAATCGTGAAAAGTAGTGAACTACAAAACTTCAAACATAAACCAGTAATCTAACCATACATAACCGGGAAAAAAATCATTTCTAATATGACTAGACTGAAGAACAACACTTAAGCTATTTATAGTTCGTACCTAGTAGGTCGACACCTTTAACGGCTCGCTTACAGCCCAACGTTAAAACGCTTAGCGTTCAGCAGTGAAGGCTTCAATACAGCGTTGTATCAGTTATCAGTTACAAGACAAAGTTCTAGTGCTCCGCGATAGTGAGATGTGAAAACAGCGAGAGCATTAAGCGCTGCAATAATAGACACGGGTAAACTGCAAAAAGAAGAAAGGAGAATAATCACAGGTTAATCACTGGTTAAATGTCACAGGTAACATGTTACGTCACTTACATGTAACATGTTACGTCACTTACATGTAACATGTTACATGTAAGCCAGAGGATGTAACATTAACATAAAATATACGGGAAATCAGAGAATAGACACAAAAACTGCTATGTATCGTAAGAGCAAAATAGATAACTAAAAGTAGTTTGAATAAATTTTAAACAAAATAATAGTTATATTTCAGGTGTAATAATCATTTTCTGGTGTTATGAACTGAGGAACGCACCGATAAATCACCTCAGGAGCAATTATTCCTACATCATATCATTTTGTAGTGGGAGTAACTTGTTGATCGATGTATCTTATGAAGAATGATGTAACTGTGAATAGGAATATATACCTAGGACCCGCAACTTAGAAGACACAACAGAGATAGCTATAACGATAGCATTAGTGTGTTGATCGACAGGGTTCTCAGTAAAGAGCGACATATTAGATCGTTACTATAAAGGAAGCCTCATCAGAAGCCTTATTTTCCCTAGATAAAGGCTACATTAAGGTTAGAGATCAATTATCACTTTAAATTGTGCTATTTCTGAAACTGATTGCTTAAATAGTATGATGCTGCTGCTGATTGCTTGACGGCTGCTGTCGTCAATCAAAGCTTATGCTGCTGCTGATTGCTTGACGGCTTCTGTCGTCAATCAAAGCTTATGCTGCTGCTGATTGCTTTAAGGCTTCTGTCGTCAATCAAAGCTTATGCTGCTGCTGATTGCTTTAAGACTGCTGTCGTTAATCAAAGCTTACGCTGCTGCTGATTGCTTTAAGGCTGCTGTTGTCAATCACAGCTTATGTTCCCTGACATCATCCCTGGATGAGGAAACGGACGTTAAACCTTTATTTATTTATTTATTTATGTTCCTGCTGATTGCTTGACTGCTGTTGTCGACAATTAGCAGCTTATGCTGCTAGCTACTTGACGGCTGCTGTTGTCATGGCCGCTGTTGCAGATGTAGGAATAGCGACTGATTCAACCGCTGCTGCTGAGGCTTTGGACGAGAATTCTGCTGTTGCTGCATTGAGTAAGATGAGATGGTGTTCATTTGCTGTTGTTGTGGTTGTTGCTTTGAGTACGCTAATCTATTCTGTTGCTGTTGTTGTTTCTTTGAGTAAGCAGTGTTGTTCTGTTGCTCATTGTTTTGACTGATTAGATCCCATTCTTCTTTATGGCGCATCAGTCTGGAGCTGCAATATGCACAAAGACGAGTAAACCTGATAGTCGAATTATATTCGGTACCATTCATAAAAATATTGTAGACACTGACAGGATGAATGACATAGTACAGCTTTACGTAATTGTAACAAGTGATATTCCAGACTTTCTACCAAATCTGCTTAACAACAAACTCATAATAAAATACTATTGCATGTATTTCTGTCAGACTTCCGTATTTTGCAGAATGATTTTGATTCACACAATCCTGAGATCATCATTTCAATATATGGTCGTTACGTACGTATCTCAAAGACATCCCTGCAGCTTGATAAACTACACAAGAATAAAGTCTGACAACATAATACTATTATGTCAAATGTCTAATGCATTTTAGTCTTATTGTATCATTACAGATCTGCAACTTAGAAACAAACGTTGAATAGAGAGACTTTACACGTCAAAATGTAACTTCCATGTTGCCATCATCAGGCAACTCAATGAACTCTAAACTAGTAACATAAAATTTTATCGTAACACTATGCCATATAATTTTTTCTATTATGCTTGTCTCATCAGTCTATGCATTCAAAAAGTGTGTTCCAATGGTGTAGAACTGCTTCTAATTGTATATAGGACGCTTCAGACGCTCCTGATATAGCTTTTGTATGAACCAGGATGTTAAAGCTTCACTGTTCAGTTTTGTATCATCATTCATAAGGTATATAATACGTAAGTATTATATATAGCAAAAGTCAAATTACCGGACAGAAGAGAGCTGATTGAACAATCCAAGCATTATGGAATGACCTTCAGAGATTTTGATCTTCATCAGAGACTCCCATTCTCGACGATATTCCATCTCTAGGTCTGGCTTCCCAAATTCCTCGGCTGTGAAGGATTTCATAGGCTCTGATGACTCAATGCCTGAACAATTGATACCATCGCATTTGTCATCTGACTCTTGAATTCTGCATAGACAATAGCAACGGAAAACATAGTACCCGTATATACTTCATTTAATTATTATTGCCTAAATAAAATCTTTGCAGCCGTTTAATATTAAAGGTAATGTTTTGTCATGCTATTGGATATCGGTTACAAGCGAGCAAAAGATTAGAACACAGCATATAAAAATCATCAGTGCCTAACCTAGCCAAGCAGAGAATTGGCTCAACTGAAATTCGTTATCTAAAAATGTTAATTTTAGAATGTAGGCTTATCTGTTAATTAAATATAACAAGTTACTTACAGTAAGCCTAAAAAGGCTTACTGTAAGTTGAAATAAGAACCTAAAACAAAAACTTTGTGGGTTTTTCGGTGAAGAGAGCTTAAAGAAATCACTACAACCGCAACGACTGTCACAAGATATATGAAATCTAGATTTTGTATTAACGTTGTGGTCTAGTAAATAAAATCATGTGCTATGCCATTCATATCAATATCCGCGTTAATTGACTCCTACAGATACTTTCATTTTGAATTGATCTACTGTGTAATCACTGGCTAGTCTACTGAATTGAATGTAAAATGTAAACATAGGCAAGTATACTAGACTAAATATATGAGAGCATACCCTTATAGACATAACACGTATTTAACATAAGCACATACACACACATCTCACAAAAACATCTGACTCAAAACGACATTGCGCTCATGCTAATACACTTTAATACAAGACCATATTAAATACAATGCACTAAATACTGCAAAATTCAATACTTTTCTCTGGCCACTAAACTAGCTGCCATTCAAGCAAAGATGCACAAGAACAAGTCAAACTAGATACAAGTACACATATGCACAGTCATACACAGTATATGGATATATGAATAGAAAGCACAATGATAAACAACTATGGAGTGGTAGACCGTATATTAACATGCTGCATAATGCATACAAACATTAATGCATATAGCATGCAGTCATAAACTAGCAAATTAATCGACAAAATATTAACATATGCACACAGACGCACAGTCATAGAGAGTGCAATAACCAATGCATAAAAAACGCGCAGTCATAGAGAGTACAATAACCAATGCATAAAAAATGCGCAGTCATAGAGAGTACAAGAACCAATGCATAAAAAAGCGCAGTCATAGAGAGTACAATAACCAATGCATAAAAAACACGCAGTCATATAATAATAAAGGTTTACAGTCCGCTTCCTCATCCAAGGATAATGTCAGGGACATCATTTGCAAACAAACATGTATAGATCAAATATAAAGAAAAGTTCAAAGATACAATAATTACCCGAGCAGTTCATCGTTAATGTCAGAGAAAAGTTGAGAGTCGGAGAGATTCATGAATTCTTCTAAGCCACAATCTATCAAATTGTCAGTACTCAGCTGAAAATTATCACTACTCAGTTCAGTGCTACCATTACCAAGTTGAGAACTAACAGCACCCACCTGAATATTTTCATTACTCTCTTTAGCACTATCGGTACCCAATCCTGAACTAACAGTACCCAGTTCAGCATTATCGCTATCCAGTTGAACATTGTCAGCACCCAGTTGAACATTGTCAGCACCAATTTTAACATTGTCAGCACCCAGTTGAACATTGTCAGCACCAATTTGAACATTGTCAGCACCCAGTTCAACATTGTCAGTACCCAGTTCAACATTGTCAGTACCAAGTTCAGCACAATTGTTTTCTAAATGACTATTGCATATAGCAAGTTCAGCACAATCAGTATCAAGTTGAATAGAACTTCTACCAACAGTACCCATTTCAGCATAACTACCATCAAGTTGAATTTTTCTTGTGCGAAGTTCAGTATTATCAGTATCAAATTGAATATTGTTTGTCCGAAGTTCAGTACTACCAGTATCCATGATATTGCTTGTACATAGTATAGTACTATCAACACCTATCTGAAGGTTATCTGTACCCAGAACATTGTAAGAGGGATGAACATTATTATCGGCCTGTTCTACACCAGCTGATGAAGCACTATCAGGAATTAGTTCAACTCTTTCACAAACAGTATGACGGTTGATAGAAGTCAATTGAGCATTGTCATTGATCGGTTGAACTTGGTCAGCAACCAGTTGAAGTCTATCAGTTACTGTACCCACTTCATTACTATCTACAGCAGCACTGTCATCATGAAGTTGAATAACGTCAAAACCCAGATTAGCAATTGCAGTCTCTGACAAAACATTATCAGCATTCTGTAGTACATTCTCAGTAACCAAGAGTACACTGTCAGAATTCAGCTGTACTTCAGTTATATCACTTCGCAAATTGCCACTATCCTGCAGTAAACTTTTGTCATTCAGCAGTAAATCATTATGTATATTGTCAGTATACCTCTCCGCTGTATTGTCATCATCCTGCTGTTTATTGTCAACATTTAGCTGTACATTACCAATAACCAACTGAGCGTTATCTAAACAACACTTTAACAAGACTGGATCGTTAATCATATTAACATTTGATTTATCCATTACAACTTCATTCTCATCTGGCAAATTGTTGCCACATCCTTGTACACAAGGAATGTCTTGGACATATAGAATATCATTTGGTTGATTATCTTTCACAGTTTTAATTTCTCCCATAACATTTATATTATCATCAGTCGACATAATTTCATTTACCTCGTCACAAAGATCTATATTGTTCACTGTCAGATGACTAGCTAGAATCTTAACATGACTCCCAGTTGTTTTATAGTCTATATCAATAATTTTTTCACAGTCACTGATTACGCCAGCCATTTTCGTATCAATCCTGAAACCACTTTCTATAACAGGGTCAAAGCTTTCCTGCTCACAAGTTTTACATGCCACAAAAATCTCATTCATCACTTGTACTTCTGTTACAGTAATCAGATCATTACTTGCAGGTGTAAGATCTGCACTGGATTGATTTAGACTAATTTGATTCTCAACAGTCGGACAGGTACAGAACGTGTTCATTCCAGTTTCGTCACAACTTTTAGGATGTTCAGTGCAATGCTCCAGGTGTAATTGACCTTGGGTGGATGTCTTCGTTTCATTAAAAGGATTCACAAGAGCTTGTTCATTAACTGCTTCCATCATTACTAAACTTCCATTCTCTTTTGAATCGCAATCATTGATTTCCTGATTTGAGACAAGCTGTGCATTGGAAGACTCTAGATGAGTAGGTTGCTGCTTGGTTGTTATCTTATAATCACACAAGCTATCATTTTTCAAGTGAAAATCTGCAGAATCTTTATACGACTGTTCCAGAGTTAATACAGAATCTTCAGAAATTGACATTTCCTTGTTAAGATCGACTACATTCTGCGACTTCTCAAAGAGAGTTCGTTTAAATGGCACAACAGCATCACAAGTTATTCCTGAATTGATGATAGGTAGGCCTAAAATACTGGTATCTGCTGCAATTTCAACATCATTTGAACACATGTCTGTTTCAGTGTCATTACCAAAGGCAGTCTCGCTGTCCTTGTGTACATAGTCAACAGCTTTATTCTCCGGCAAAGGCTTCAGTTGATCTTCATGCATCATATCTACAAGTACACCATATTCAACCTGATTAGGTTTCAAGTGTAAGCTTTCTGATGTGGTCACAGGTTTTTCACAAGATATATCAACTGCTAACATGTTAAGATCAGTATTTGAATGCAATGCTATTTCTCTACAACACACTTGCACATTTGATTCAGTTTCAAGCATTCCATTACTCTGACTTCCTTCAGTAATATTTTCTATGTCCTTCACTCTTTCTAATTTATCAATAGATTCTTCAGCACGTATTTTATCGGTAACATCCACTCCTTTAACATTACTATGAACAGTAGAGATATTAAGTCCATCTTCAGCTTTTAGGGAAGTGACTGATTCTTCCTTCGAGACAACTCGACAACCTCTCACTGCTCTTCTTTTCGGTAAAGGAGAGCTAGTGGAGTCTGTAGCCCCAATATCATATAAATCTCTTCTATACAGAGCAGCTTCAGATGACATCTTCTTGGATCTTCTCTTCCTACAGTCTCTCATCCTCACCAAATCTCTTGCTACACAGTCTCTTGATATGGTTGACTGTTCTAATTCATCTGGCTGATGCATATCGGCAATCTCTGATACAATCGCTTTTAAACCATTTTCTGTCAGATTTGACACCTTAACGTCTTTACCGTTATATATTAGATCCACTTTAGACAAGCATTCTTTTCCATCAATAAACGCAACATTATTGCAAGGATTTACTGAAACTATAGCATGAAGAGTTTTGCTTGCAGCTTCATCAGACTGCTCCAAAGTTGAAGTTAATATCAGTTCATATTTTGCAGAAATAAGGGGTTCAATTGAGTCATTGGTAAATCTTTTAGAGGTTACAGGCTGAGAACGATCACTAATATCCTTAACTAACTGCTCACTATTTTTCTCACAATATGGAAGAGTATCTATATTATGGAGTTGACATATATTGGCACTTGGAAATCCTACTCCAGATTCTGCTTCTTCTATCAGATCAGCTGCTATATTAACAAGCTGTGTATGTTTGGTGTCAATGGATGGACCAAGTTCAATAACAGGTTTTTCAAATACTGGTTTTACATCTGTTCCAACTAGTTCATTAGTATCTTGTTCAGATGATGCATTTAAACAGTTCTCTGAAGATGTACTGTGCCACTCAATTGCTACATTAACAGGTTCTACCAGTCCAGTATTAATTGCTTCAGCAATACGTTCCAAAGAATCCAAGTTATCAAGTTCTTTAATTCCATCATAACTAGATTCTTCAGAAGTTCTTATTCCTCTAATTTTTTGATCGTCCAATGTATAGTCTAATTTGTCAGCTCTCATAACAGGTTGATGATCGGCTACTACATCACTGTGCGGTTCAGTGACAGAACAACTCGGTTGTTGAGAGCCTACATCATTAGTTGACTGTCCACTTGCTATATAAGCTCTCGGCTCGACTCCTTCAGTTAAACTCTGACTACAGGTCGCATTTCTTATTAGTTCAACTGTAGCATTCAATTCAAGATCAGCTCTAACAGGACCAGATAAATGGCTAGCAGACTGTTTAATTACTGAACAATTTTCATGCTGAACTTCATCAAGATATCGACTAGAAATCATAAGATAGCATGCCTGCTTAACAGCTCCATGATCATAAATAGGTAAACCTTGTTGTTGAGTTACAGCCCCTACTGTAGGCTCGGACACATAAGACAGCTGCTCGTCACCGCCTGCTTCCTGACTGACTACTTCGGTTGGTGTAGCGACATTTTTATCAGTCACCATCATCATAGACGTATTCACGAATATTTGACTTTGTTCGACAAGGTTTATTTCTGTTGCCTCACAGCCAGTAGGAGTCTTGATATCGATAGCAGAACTAACAGAATCAGCACTCTTCATATTGACAGCACTTGACAAATTCTGATGACGTACTCTCGCACTGAAACGTGGCACATAACGACCATTCTTGCTCACAGCCATATCTATATCTGACCGAGAAATTGAAGCATCAGTATTCCTGCAGTAAAAGAATTAGTAAAGTCAAAACAGAGTAAACTATACATTTGATTTTAAAACCAAATCGTTAATAATATCATATGAAATATTTAACTTCCTGAAAAATGCTAAATTAGAGCTAAAAGCCATTCAAAGTCTATTTTCGTATCATGTAAGAATACCGTTACAGAAACTCTGGTTTTGAATTACGTAATCAGTACTTGACTACAAAGAACTGTGCCATCCAACTATTCTTATTCTTATAAAACAAAGCTTATAACTTTTAGTAGCTACTAGTTATTAATAATAATTATAGGCCTACATACATGTACAAGTATACATTGTATACCTTCATAGCACTAATAAAAAGTTCCAGTATTTAAAATAAATATAAACTACAAAGTAGAGCTGACTAGTACTAGGTTTATTTGCATTTGCTGAACAAAATTAAATGTAAGCTTGCCCAAAATGAATAAGTATATGAAATCCAAAATTTCTATACCTATGCTTTGAGATATTCATTGGGGACACGGCAGAAACAGATTGGACACCCTTCCTTGAATTACGCTTCATGATGTTATACGAAAGAATGTCAACAAAAGTGTTTATTGAACTGAAAGCACAATTAGTTATTCAAACCATAGCTTTGGCATTTATCATTATTTCGAACTTCCAAAGTGTGTAACAATTATAAGTCCAAATCTTCAATTAATTAATCACCTATGAAACTGGATATATTAAATTTTAACAGACAACAAAATTTATGACCACACATCCTTAACAGTTAGCCTAAATAAACTAAATTTAATTTACTTGACTAATTTATGAATCTTCAATTCATAAATTTACTAGAGCTGAGTATATGGCCACCACAGATTTCCAGACTTCAGTTTTGAGTCTAATTTGAGATTAACACTTCCCGCATATTCTTGCAAAAATGTAAGATGAAGACGATCAAACAATTAGTAGGCCTATAGGCCTACAGTAGCGGTAATGGCATAGATATATTATAGGCTATATACTGTATAGTAATAAAACGTAATAATGTAACCTTCAAAATTCAATATTATAAGCCCTAAAAATTAGTTAACGCTTCAAAACAGCATATTAATTACTCGGGATATTATTACTCAGGGCTAATTTTATCATCAAACTGTAGTGATTTTAGCTGCACAATTATTATGTTCATTAAGTTACAACCCTGAAATTATTATAATTTAAGCCTTCACTAGTAATTATTACTTAATAGATGGAATCTTAATTCGAAGAAATTCGTCTTTTTAAACTTAATTTCTGCAGAAATCTATTGAGCGACATTTAGAGAAAATGTCTAACAAATCCAACAGTGATACCATTTTCCGAAGAATGAAAAAATCATTTAATCTTTAGAAGAGTTCGTAATTATATTAATTAGTTATTTAAATTTAGCTTGATAACAGCAAATACATTTGAAAATTAAAGCAAATATGACTAAATGTTGCAAAACGTAATGTAACATATAGCTTCCCAATGCTATAGACTATATTTCTTTTTTAAAGCATTTTAAAGATTTCAAAATAGTTTTCAAAATATTTTTCTTTAATTCTTTTATTTGAAATTTATATTTCTTACCTATTATATACATCCAATTGTCAAACTTTGAAAAACAAACCATTTTCGCTCATATTTATATCAAGAATCTAATTTTTAGGTTCTCAGTTTTGTAGGCGTCGAGAAGCCTATTAATAGCATATTTAATTTACATATTAAATTAAATTAATCTTGAAGTGTATTAATTTATTTGTAATAGCCTATCATTGGCATAGTTTGTTTATATAATTCTTATATTAATAAACATTAAGTAGACTAATGTTAATTTACTTTAAATTAATTAAATAACTATTATCTTATTTAAAATTTTAAAGGAACGTCTCATCTACTATACTTTAATCCTTAGGTAGGCCTATGATCTACTGACCAATATACTAATAACAGAATATGTATTTTTGCCCTACAGAAAGGCAGTGGTCTAGGAGTAAATACCTCAAGCTATAACCTACAGGCTTCATAAAGAATTTTACATTGAATTGGATAGGGCATTGCCTTTTGTGAAGGAATTAAATTGTTAATCTCTGGAGGGCTTTTCATAGATGAGGATTGACCTTTGCACTGAATTTCTGGATTTTCACCTTTTTTGGACCTTTTTTGATCGCCGGCTTGATTGTCTCAATAGTGCTCGATGTTGTCATTGATGACTGTAGCACTCTAATTGTTGTTATGTTATGACCTTGATATTATCTGTCATATGTTATATTATCATAATAGGCCCAATTAAGTAGTTAGGTAACAAGTTTAGTCATTTGTATCTTTACCCGCTTTATGCATGTCCGAGATGTCACTCCATATCGAGTTCGCCCAAGAATCGAATCCGCGTCAGCTCAATAGACTACAGCATTCCATGATAGACCCTGCTGGGAATCGAACCCTCGAGGGTTCGAATAACAGACGCGCTGATCTGAGAGTAAAATCTCGGACATTCACTGGACTGGTTATACGAAAAATGGTCTAAATTGCCTAACGGTTTAAACATGTGGTGTTAATAGGGATAGATATCAACATACGTAGTCGATCATTTCACTATAAAGCGAATTAACTTTTAGTTACCGCATACTGCAAGGCGTTAACTTGCGCTATACTAGCTGAGCGTTTTAAAACATAATTAAGCAGTACTTTTATTTCTAGAAAAATCCTCAGAAAGGCTTCCCAGCGTCGCACCACTCGAGATTCATCCAGTTAAAGGAGAGGAGTAGATTAATCACAGAGACTTTAATCTTCAATCGCCAGCTCTTTGTGATGCCGCCGCTGCAATAGACTGACTTTTCATGTCTAACTGAAGCCAGTGGCGACACCGGTAAGATATTCGACGGCGGATCAGTATGTACGGGGTTCAAATTCTGGGCTAGCCCGTCACTGACATCGCTATCGAGTGAAGAAACTGATGTTAATCTCTCAGTCACACCTGGCTGTACTAAATCCCACACTTTATAGGCAACCGATGCGGTATAAAACAGACGTTAAACCAGGCTTTATAAGATTTCTGTATAAAATCCTGCATAAAATTGACAGCGAAAAAATAACAATAGGACGTGATTAACAATTTCTTATTATTTATCTTATTGCTAGTAGAAAAATTAAAAAAACTATCAAAACAAGAAAGCAACAAATAAACCACAATCATATCGTAAAAGCTGCAAAATAATTTAAAAGATTACATTTACAATTTGTTGAATATTTTATATATTTTGATCAACTCTACATGCATTTGCAGAAAAAGGTAATATTAGTATAAATTAATCTTAATTTAGAAATTAAATACTAGTATTACATAATTTTGAAGAGATCAGAATAATTTTCTAAATTAAAGATTACTGTAAAATTTATCACCTTTTAACAATTTATCAGAAATATTCGCTAGATTTAATTTACTATAATATTTACGATTTCAAAACAACAGTACAGTAATTAACATTTCTAAATAAACACTAAAGAACACGACAAAGACTAAGACGAACTGGCTGCCTAACTAGTGAGATAAACGAAACAAAGAGCTGCAGGGCGATCTAAAAGCTAACGAATGTCAGAAAATTGTACAAAATCTGTCAACACAGTAACTACAATCATACTGTCAACACAATAACTACAATCATACTGTCAACACAATAACTACAATCATACTGTCAACACAATAACTACAATCATACTGTCAACACAATAACTACAATCATACTGTCAACACAATAACTACAATCATACTGTCAACACAATAACTACAATCATACTGTCAACACAATAACTACAATCATACTGTCAACACAATAACTACAATCATACTGTCAACACAATAACTACAATCATACTGTCAACACAATAACTACAATCATACTGTCAACAGATCATAAATGAAATTTATCGGTCACATACATACAAAATGTACAAACGAAGTACCAGAAAAAAACTACAAGAATTTTGATAATTCTACGCTCAATATAGAGTTAAACTACGTAGAATTAAATTCTAATTAATCAACTAATAAATGAGGATTTAATATCCAGCTCCTCATCTAAAAATGACGTCAGAGACGAAAATATCAACGAAACATTAACTTGCAAATGTTACCCATGAAATTGAAAAACTGAAAACGTACTTGCAATCAATAGAGTCACTAACGATGCTTATTAACAGTTATTCTTATTCAACGCCAATTCAAAATATCTTAATTAAAGGAAATTTAGGCAATTAGGAGACTTAATTATGTTCCAAACAATGAAAAATCGCATTGTAAAATTGACTAATCAAGCACCCCACAATATCGTCATTGCACGGGAAGACTAACAATGAATGAACCAAGCATACATAGTGACAGTAAATTTATTACCTTAGTGAATTTTAAATTATGCAATAAATTTATAAATGGGACTTTTGATATAAGCGTCTTCACTTAAAATTTCCAACAGTATTAGCTGAATATTTCCGCTAACGTTCAACTGGTACGAAAAAGAAGCAAAAATCTTAGCTTTCTCTAGCTTTTTTGTGCTACCTAGTTAATCTCTGGACAAAATAAATTAAACCATACACTACTTTTCAAGTTTATAATTTTAATTTAATTAACACAAAATTAAGCACTAAGAATCTTAAGCAATGTTTACAATTGGTAGACATTATTTCTATGTGTCATTTAAAATCTTCACAATTATACACACCAAATTAGCGGGCAATTAATTACAAACAGTTCAACTAGTGTCACACAATTTTTAAAACAAAATATACCAAACAATTTTCACCGGTTACAAAATTTCTTGCAACTGTCCAGATAGTGTTATCAAGTACAATAAATTGCTCATACTAAAGAACCTGGATCATAGTGACTCATCAAAGTCAATCTAAATCCTTAAATACAAGCCAAATTGAAATACTGTCTACTTTTAAATAAACTAGAATTGATATTTAGTATATTAGGGAGAAAATAAAGATAGCAGATACTTTACTGCAAGTGAATGCCGCAATAATCTATGATGACATTCAGCACTGCTAATATATGAACACATTACTATATCCACCTAACAATGAATAGCTCCACCTACCAGGAATCTGAAAAAAACCAAGAAGGATGTCGTATCTCGATTATATTACATCTTAACAATTTCAAACTTAAACATCTCAATCTAACGAAGGCTATTTCCTCACTAATCAACGCTATTTCCTCACTAATCAAAACTATTTCCTCACTAATCAATGCTATTTCCTCACTAATCAAAACTATTTCCTCACTAATCAATGCTATTTCATCCTCGTAATGAGAATATCTCCAAACGGCTCTAGTTGACTCACGTCTATTTCCCGATGTTTCTTCAGCACCAACAGTGTGTAGAATTTAGTAGCAGCTGCTTTGCGACTGCTGTTAGTTGCCAGCTTGCTGAACGCCAGCTGTCTCCCAGCTGTAGCAGCAGCTGCAGTTGAGCCCCGCCCACTGGCACAGCTGAAGGCGGAGAGATGCCTGTCAATCAATTGTAGCATCTGATCCGTTCTCCTGGTCCAGCGAATCTCATCCTCATCCACTTCTTCTTTCTAATAACAATATCAATGGTTACAATATTAGTAGTAGTAATAATAATAATATCAATAATAATAATAATAATAACAATAATAATAATAGTACTAACAATAATAATAATAATAGTAATAACAATAATAATAGTAATCAAAGTAAAACCAATAATAGTAACAATAATAATATTATCCGCGGCTTTTAGACTACGACGAGGCTCTTAGGCAATGCTTGTGCGCCGTTATCAACGCATATTTGTCTGTTTTGCAGTGGCAGCAAGCCAGTCTACTGGTGAGCATGGGTGGTCTTGGAATTCGTCTTGTTTCCCATATCGCGCCTTCAGCCTTCTTGGCATCAGCGATGGGAACGGAACGAGGCAGTTGCAAGACGCCATCCTTCATAAGTGCTCCCTTTCTGCCGATAGTTCCATTGACGTTGCGTTGTCAGTTTGGTCCAAAAGCCTCACCTCCAGTGCTCCACCTTCTACCTCAGTCAGCAGCCAGAAATCATGGGACCGTCCTATAGTGGATCGGATTTATAACAGTCTGTTAGAATCCCAGTCCAATGCAGTAGACAGAGCACGACTCCTAGCTGTATCAACCAAAAGAAGCAGCGACTGGCTTCACGCTCTCCCTGTTGCTTCTTGTGGGCTATTTTTAGACAATGAGGCGATTCGAGTAGCTGTTAGTTTCCGTTTAGGGGCGAAAACTTGCGAGCCTCACATGTGCCCCTGCGGTCATGAAGTCGACGCTTTAGGTCTCCACGGCCTCTCCTGCAAACGAAGCTCAGGTAGAATGTCTCGCCATCACAATTTAAATGACATAATATGGCGAGCACTTTCGAGAGCAGGCATCCCTTCCTCTAAGGAACCAAGTGGGTTGTCCAGATCAGACGGTAAGCGTCCGGACGGCATGACTTTAGTGCCCTGGTGCAACGGTAAATGTGCCGTTTGGGACGTCACGGTCATTGACACTATGGCAAACTCCTACCTGAATACGACTTCAGTCACAGCCGGTGGTGCTGCTGTTCATGCCGCCTCTAGGAAGTTGGATAAATACCGTGATCTGTCCTTAGGATATGAAGTTGTTCCGGTGGCTATTGAAACCATGGGCCCGATGAATCCCGAAGGAGTTGACTTTATTAATGGCTATTATTGCGAACAAACCGGCGACGAGAGACATTTTTTTTGCAAAAGCTTTCATGACTTTGCAAAGATTTAATGGTTCTGCTTCAACAATTCTTTTAAGCCAATTGATGACCTGGAGTAGCCGGGCGGCGATTCAGCACGTATTGCTCGAATCGTTTTTATCAAACCCCAGGTTCTTTACACCGGGGTAAAAAAATAAAATAAAAATAAAAAATAATAATAATAGTAGTAATAATAATAATAATAATAATAATAGTAATAATAGTAAGTCTTCTCCCTTCTGCCAAAATGCTCAGACTGAGAGCCAGCTCGAAGAGTGCGTCCCCTCGCCGCAAGGCTAACAACTAGAAGAGTCTTCGCTTGAATTGTAATAATAATAATAGTAGTAGTAATAGTAATAATAATAATAGATAAATAATATAATAATAATAAATAATAATAATCCATTAAAGAGCCCCTGGGATTGATCCGCACTGATGGTAAACGTCCAGACGGTGTCTCTCAAATACCATGGGCAGAGGGGAAGTGTGTTAGCTGGGACGTCACTGTTACGGACACTTTCTCCGTTAGCAATCTCGGCCTTTCCTGCGCTGCTGCTGGTACTGCAGCAGAGGCCGCGGCTAATAGGAAAACTCTGAAGTATGCCGAAATCTCTGGCAACTATATCTTCATGGCTATTGCCTTTGAGACCCTGGCCCATCAACTCTCTCGCATCAGACTTTATTGACGAAATAGGCAGGAGGACCAGCGCCATTACTGGTGATAAGCGCGAAAAATCTTTTCTGTGGCAGCGACTGTCTATGCTCTCCAGCGATTCAATGCAGTCTGCTTCAGTGGCACTTTGGCTAAAGCGGCTTCCCAGAGTGCAGAGGAATTATTTTAATCGCTTTTTAAAAACTTTTAATTAAATAAAGTCTCTTTTATCTTAATTTTTAGCCCAGGGACCTTTACAGCCCAGGGCATTAAAAAAAAAATAATAATAATAATAATAATAATAGTAATAAAAATAAAAACAATAGTAATAATAATAGTAGTAATAACAACAATAGCAAAAAAATTTATATTGACAACAATGATAACAATATGACCTTTACTTCTTAGAACTATACCTGCAACAAAAAGACATAAATGGACAGGATGATAAGGGTTTTATTAAATATTTACTGATGCAGTTAAATCTCTTCTACTCTCAGCTCGCGTTATACACTAGAGCAATGAGGCTCAATGTTCATTTCATTATTCAGATATGACGATAAAAGGCACCGCTGAAAAGATAACTAAAAATAAAAGCGGTAGTAACTGTAGTATAACTCTAGTAGGATGCTTCAGAAACAAAGGCATAAATTAAATCACAAGTGCTTTTTAAAGAAGTGAATTAATTAGTAATTTTGTCCATAACAATGGAAACAAAACTCATACATCAAGTAATACATGAAAAGAGCAGATAAAATGCACAACATAAAGTATATGAATAAAATATACCAGTCAGTTTAACTATACAAAATAAACTAATACTAGGTATCGTCTGTGACATAGATCTATCACCCACATATCATAGACCATATAGATCCACATATAATAGACCCACATATCATAGACCACATATCATAGACCCACATATCACAGACCACATATCATAGACCCACATATCATCGACCCACATAGACCCATATATCAAAGACCACATAGACCCACATATCACCACCCCCCACTGACCTTGTGGGATTTCTTGCCACGTGACGGGGGGGCAGACTGATTGTCCTGTGACTCAGGCAGGGCTGAGTTAAACAGATCATCCCCACCCCACCCCCTCTCTCCACACCCCTCCCCATCCCTGTCATCATCGCTCAGTGGCTCCACCTCCTCGTCTGATTGGTCGAAGCAGCGGCGCTTAGCAGCAGGCGAACCCGACAGCTGCTCAGCAACTCTAGCAGCAGCTGCAGCTGTCTTACAGAGTGATAGGTCTGGAGATGACCCAGAGCCAGCAGCTTGCTTAGACTTAGTACCAGCAGCTGATGACGTCATGTCAGGAGCTGAAGCAGAGCTTGAAGCTGCTTTAGAGTTAACAGCAGCTGTTGCCGGAGATATTTCGGGTGGAGCTTTGGAAATGCTGGCATCTAATCTAGCAGCTGTTTCAGCAGCAGCTGATTTGGGAGCAGCTGTTTCAGCAGCAGCTATTTCAGCAGCAGCTGATTTTGGAGCAGTGGAACTCGATGTAGCCATGGCAAGGTCAAGTAAGTCTTCAACAGGCGTTGAGGGAATGATAGAATCGGAGAATATCAGAGAATCGCTGGCAGTCAAACCACTCGTCTCAGCACATGATAGGTCTGCAATGCACACAGCAACAAGAGAATTATCTACACTGACTAGCTAAACAATTTCCCCCGTGTTGTGTCCGGTTTGCTTGAAGAATAGGCCAGCCGTGTAAATATGCACGTGTCGTAGAAGGTGACTAAAGCACTAAGATCCAAACCAACGGCAGAAACGGCATTTGGTTGGTGAGCGACTAGTCTCCAGAAATTGAAATCCCATAGGTCGTGAAAATGTCTCCTTCAGTAGCTCTACTTACAGATGATTAGTCTAAGGTTCATTCAGTCTATGCTCTATTTCTCTTCTTAATTTATCACAAGATACTGAGTCAAAGCCTGGGAAACTGTAGTTATTAAAGGCGTGACTTAGTAAACTACAGAATTCTAACGATCTGGCATCTGAAACATACATACACACTCACCCATAGAGATACAGAAACATACGCTCACACTCATGTCTAGAGATAGAGAAACTTACGCACACTCACGTCTAGAGATACAGAAACATACGCACATACTCAAGACTAGACATACAGAAACACACAGGCAACAGCACAAACCTCTTCCTCCTCTACGCAGCTCCGGGTCCTCGTGTTTCAAATGAGACAGTCCTAAATCCATCTCATCATCTTTTTCCATCTCAAGCAGGATTGACTCAAAGCCTGAGTTGTCTTCCACCAGCAGCATATTGCCAGACATCATCTGTTCATAGAGAATTCACACATTATATCATAACAGAATTCCACACATAATATCATAACAGAATTCCACACATAATATCATAACAGAATTCCACATATTACATCTTAACAGAATTCCACACATAATATCTTGACAGAATTCCACACATTATATCATAACAGAATTTCACACATAATATCATAACAGAATTCCACATACTATACCTTACACCACCTCAGATCACCTTTGATATTGTTATAAATCTTAACGTTTGTTCTCTGCCACAAGGGAAACTTTCAAAGACAGTCCTGTTGGGATTCGAGTCATTCAGTTCCAGACTACCACGCAAGATGCTACTGGCATAGTATCAGACTACTACTTGCACTACATGTTGTAGCACATAGACCTCCTTTTCTTTAATTCCCTTTATCTTTGGACAGATTTTCTGGGTTTTGTAATTTGCACCGTTTTCGAAGCTTCTTTTTGCTCGCCGGCTTCATTTTGTCTTAATAGTGCTCGATGTTATCATTGATGATTGTAGCACTCTAACTGTTGTTATGTTATGTTATGTTGATAAGTAAGTTAGATAATTTTGTGAACTATGTACTATGTAGATGATATTGTGAACGAATCTAGTAACATAGAATCATCACTGTGGTCCCATCCATTCTACATAAAGCATATATTGCAACAACTGGGAGAGGATATTGGTTAGAGAGTTCACCTCAGAAGCAAGTGGCCTGGGCTCAAAACCCAGATTAATCAAGGATATGACGCTAGGGACCTAGGAGGGTTAATCATATATGTGTGCGGCCAACCGGCGCTATCAAAAGCAGAGATATGATAAATCAAGACAAGAAATTAGAAAGATGCCAGAAACATGTAAAGAACTCTCACTGAATGACCACCAGTAACGTCAGTTTATCAATCTGGAGAGCTAAATCCCACGATTTTCATTATTCCATCTCTCCTTCTCTCTCTCTCATTCTCTCTCAGAGTCTCTATATCTCCCCCTCTCCCTCTTTCTTTCTCAGAGACACTCCCTCTCTCTCTCCCTTCACTCTCTCTCTCTGTCTCTCTCAGCCACACAACACTACCTGTGTAAGTCTAGTAGAAGGCACTCTACGAGATGGACGCATCAACAGCTGCTCTGCCGCCCCCCCCTCTCTCTCTCTCTCTCTCTCTCTCTCAGCCACACTACCTGTGTAAGTCCAGTAGAAGGCACACTACGAGATGGACGCATCAACAGCTGCTCTGCTAGCCCTCTCTCTCTCTCTCTCTCTCTCTCTCTCTCTCTCTCTCTCTCTCTCTCTCTCTCTCTCTCTCTCT
>CAJHZI010000519.1:917500-969672 GCA_905160935.1 Enchytraeus crypticus | reverse complement strand
CGAGAGGCAGTCATAAAGTTCGAGGACTACATTTATTACACAAAAACTGTTAATGCTATTTACAAAATTTAAGTTTGGCCTTCAAAATACATCCCTTGGGAATCGATACACTTCGTCCAGCGATCCTTCCAAGCCTCGAAGTAGTGCCATAGGCCATTCTTGGACAGCACCTTCAGCGCACCCAAAACAGCTGCGTTGACCTCATCGTCTGACTGAAAGCGTTGACCACGGAGGTAATTTTTCAGGTCAGGAAATAGAGAATGGTCACAGGGAGCAAGGTCAGGTGAGTAGGCAGGGTGAGCAAACAGTTCACAGCCGATTTCAGCGATGGTCTGCTGGCAAATCTGGGACCCGTGAGCTGGCGCATTATCGTGGTGCAAGATCCATCCATTTTCAATCAGTTTAGGGCGCTTCTCGTTCAATTTTACCATGAGTTTCCTTTTCAGTACTGTCGAGTAATAGTTTCCAGTTACTGTTTGTCCTTTCGGCAATCTGTGATCATAGATGATTCCCTGATAATCAAAGAAAATCAGGTGCATCACCTTGCCAGCACTTCTCGCAACTTTTGCTTTATGAGGTCTTGGGCTTGATTGGTGCTTCCAAACTGACGATTGCTGCTTAGATTCAGGATCGTAGTGGTGTATCCATGTCTCATCGCATGTCACGACACGTTTCAGAAAGTTTTCAGCCCCTTCACGTTGCAAGCGGGATCTCCACTGCAGGCAAATCGAAACACGAGTCTGGCACTGTTCTTCAGTCAGCAGCCTGGGCACCCATCGTGCGCATACTTTGTTAAATCCAAGTTCATTTAAGATTACTGCAACTGATCCATGACTTATACCAACTTCATTCTGTAGTTCTTGCATGGTAATTCTGCGATTTTGAAGCACCAGTTCATTGATTTTGACCATATTTCGGTCGTTAACTGAAGTTGAAGGCCTGCCTGAGCGTTCCTGAGACTGCACCAATTCTTCACCACTTTTAAAACGATTATACCATTTGCTAACATTTGATTTTGATGCAGAGCCTTCTCCATATGCTGTAGTCAACATTTGAAGCGCTTCCGTTTGAGTTTTGCCAAGCTTAAAGCAAAATTTGATCGAATAACGAACTTCTAACTTTGACGCCATTTTGTTTGTTTATTTGTCTGACTGGGTGTAAAATAGTATCAACACAGAAATGTTTCTATATCCGGTTGCGTTGAACCCATAGGGCAAGTAATTATATCAGAAGAAAGCCAAGAAAATAAGCTTTCACAATATGTCAGTCTAACGTTTGAAGATCCCACACCCTTTTCGAATTTTGACTAGTCCTCGAACTTTATGACCGCCCCTCGTATATATGTCTTATGTGTACATGAATGTATATACTTATTTATGTATATACTTCATATATACATGTATATACATAAGTAAGAGGAGACTAAAGCAGGAGCTGGGATGGCAAGAGGGGACCCACCTCACCATGAAATATTTTCCACCAGGAATATTGGTAATAACTCCACCTAATTGAAGAAGGCAATGGGGAAACCACCTCAGAAGCTATACTTTTCCCAATCCATAGGCTACATAAGGTATGGATAAGGCATGGACTTTGTGAATGTATTGACTTGCTGATCTAAGGAGTGCTCTTATGGAGCGAGAAAGCAAAATTTAAGCATGAATATGTACCTTCAACCTGCCACTTGGCAGTGAACTGACGAGGGATATATATATATATATATATATATATATATATATATATATATACATATATATGGGATTTAAGGGAAGGTGATGATGATGATATATATGTATATATATATATATATATATATATATATATATATATATATATATATATATATAACTAGATAGCCGTTGCTGCATCCTTTGACTAAGGGCTTAATCTTGATTTGTTAATTTAGAGACGAAGAAGAAACACATCTAGCTTAATGTTAAGTCCAGCAATGGAAAATCCAGATTTTAATTCCAAATATTCTTAACCAATAATTCTATCTCTGGGGCTTTTTAGAAGTATATAATGTTCTGCCATCTACCTCATTTTATCTGAGTTTTTGTAACAACAACGATCAGAGGAAATATCAATATTTCTGCTTTACTATTCTATATCTCAATCTTTCTATCTTTATCTAAAATAGGAGCTCCAATATAAGTTTTCATGCCATGATTCTTACATTTCAGTTGCTGAGATGAACTGTGCACAAAACGCAGACAAATTACTTAAGATTTCAATATAAGTTTAATTTCCTTTACTATAAAAGCTAAGAAAATGTCACAAAGAGCTTTGACCTTAGAGATTTACTACTGACCAATCAATCTCTAATAGCTCAGTGACAGCCTCATCCTATCAAGGCTTCCTGAAAGATATATTAGCAAGGAAGAAGGCAAGGGAAAAGAATTACAAGAAGACCAAGACAAAGGATGTGAAACAGAGAGACAGAGTGAGAGAGAGAGAAAGGTAGAGAGAGAAAAAGAGAGGCACAGACAGAGAGAGAGATAGGTAGAGAGAGAAAGAGAGAGAGAAAGAGAGAGAGAGATAGGTAGAGAGAGAGAGAGAGAGAGAGAGAAAGAGACAGGTAGAGAGAGAGAGAGCTGTTAGGAAAGAACAAACCATAAACTTGGTTGAGCCATATCTTCTTTCAAATATTCTAAAATGGTAGAAGAGAATGCACCCGCAAACAACATCCTTTGGGTCGAGAAACATACATCTTGACGCTAGAAACCTGTCCACCTGAAACAGAAAAGAGTAGTGACCAAATATCTATACTATCTGTATATCTCTGTGTCTACTTCTAGAGCCTACTATCTATACTATCTGTATATCTCTGTGTCTACTTCTAGAGCCTACTATCTATACTATCTGTATATCTCTGTGTCTACTTCTAGAGCCTACTATCTGTACTATCTGTATATCTCTGTGTCTACTTCTAGAGCCTACTATCTATACTATCTGTATATCTCTGTGTCTACTTCTAGAGCCTACTATCTATACATCTGTATATCTCTGTGTCTACTTCTAGAGCCTACTATCTATACTATCTGTATATCTCTGTGTGTACTTCTAGAGCCTACTATCTATACATCTGTATATCTCTGTGTCTACTTCTAGAGCCTACTATCTATACTATCTGTAAATCAATGTGTTATCAATATGTATATCAATGCATTCTAGAGCCCATAACGAGATCTATCTATATCCAAACGATTCATTGTTAATCATGTGCAAAAGCAGTAGTTCTACTCAGATTTCTGTTAAATATTGCTTGAATTGCCTAATTTGAATTTATTTAATAAATGAACTAATTGTAAATGCAAAGTAAAAATAACTAACATTTAAAGGACTTAGCTTATTCAATACCATAACTCAAACAGGACACCTACTGAATAACAACCCAGATAACTGATTTAACATCAGCTTCAAAACCCATCAAATCATTGAAACCAGTGGCTCCGGCTATTCAACTATGGACAGCAAAATGGAACCAAACCTTTCTGGCAGAGATTTGACGCAGCATTTAAGATTGTTTAAGAACAGTACAAGAATACAATTACGAAACATATAACATAACATAACAACAATTAGTGTGCTACAGTCATCCATGACAAAATCGAGCACTATTGAGACAAATAAAGCCAGTGAGCAAAAAGAAGGTCCAAAAATGGTGCAAATTCTAAAATCCAGACAATCAGTCCAAAGTAAAGGGAATTAAAGAGAATTAAGCGCAAGAAATTAGGCTATTAATTAGGCTTTGAGACAGACCTGCAAATGTTCAAATATAGAAGAGTAGCTGATGGTGAACCAGCGTCTGTAGGCAACGAGAGGCACGTTGAACGCTACTGCGAGCAGAACTAGCAAACTGAGCAAAGCCTTCGTCACAGGCGTGTAATCTAGGCAAAAGAAAAACATATACAAAAGTATAGTTAAAGTATCTTTTTTAAAGCTTAGTTTGAAGTCAGTTTGCATGTAGTACCACGAGGGATATTTTCAAAGACGGTCCAGCTGGGATTTGAATCAGGAGCCTCTCATTTATCTGACAAGCTTGAACATCCGTTCCATCAATGGCGTCGTATCCATACAGAATTGATGCCTAGTAGTGCCTGTACAGAGAATCTGCATACCAGACATGAGCAGCCACATAGATGTTGTTACTAAGTTACTAAATTTACTGCATCATACAGTATATGACGTCCCTGACATCATCCCTGGATGAGGACATGGGTGTTAAACATTTATTAATATTATTATTATTATTAGTTGTACCAATATTAGGTTATATATGTCAGAACATGAGACACACAATTAGATGGGCATAAAGTAAACAAATTTAACATAACATATAATATATTTTGATATATAACATCATAATATATTATACAAGATTGTAACAAAGCACAGAGGAGATACTTACAGAAACCAGAGTTCTGATACGGTGAGAACATTTTAAACAAGCTTCTGTTGAAATCGGCCAATGCCAACGGAAAAGTCAATACAGTCTACTTCAATTCTAGATGGATGAGATTACTTATTTTCAATACACCAGCATACCATTCAGGAAGCAAAATGTCATTCTTTCCTGAAAATTTATTGTAAATTTGATTAAATACACTCTAATTAGTTCGAAAGATCTATACTACAACAGCAAACACCTTGATATCAAATAAATAGATAACCATCGACATACATAAGCTATAGAAAATATAATTCGTACATATAAACTTTAGTTACGAAATCGCTAGAGAATGCTAGTTATTCCAATATGGAACCGTGTAGGCACAATAATCTTTTCATTGGCAGATCCTTAGAAACTATTAATGAACTTTTAGCAGGACGTTCTGGAGAGTTCTCGGATAAGGCAAATTAAAAAGATTCTAAAATTTTACATCATAGAAATATTAGTAAAAAAATAACAAATACTTTCGTCCATAGCTCGAAGTAAACATATCTCATATATGCTCTAGCGATACACATCAACAATATATACGTTGTTGTCATGGGTTTACGATTTAATTTTTTCTATTTATTTTATTATATTATTTACCAAAATATTTAAAGAGACGGCATAGAAACGTACTGTAAAAAAACAGGGTTGTTTTGTGTCTTCTTTATAGAAAGCCATAAGCCGAGCGTATACTGACCAATTGTAAAGTGTTTAGATGCTTAGCGGCGGATGTAGTAATATACACTGGCACATAATTAATAAAATAGATACCAAAGGTGTTTAAAATTAGAAGCACTGTCGCATATTATATATAGTAGTTATAAATGATTACTATACAGTATATAGTATAATATAGTAATTATAAATAATTACTATATTATATGTAGTAATTATTTTAACTCCCTTTACGTTGGACTGAATTTCTGGATTTTGGAATTTGCACCGTTTTTGGACCTTCTTTTTTATGCTCGCCGGCTTGATTTTGTCTCAATAGTGCTCGATGTTGTCATTGATGACTGTAGCACTCTAATTGTTGTTATTATTAGTAACTTCATCTTAATTTGCACTTATTTTCTGGATTTTAGAAATTGCACCGTTTTAGATCATCCTTTGACTCATTGGTTGGATTTGTCTCAATAGTGCTCGATGTTGTCATGGATAACAGTAGCACTCTAATTACTGTTATGTTATGCCCAATTTAATGAAATGTTTTTATGGCACTTATGCACAAATGAATGAATAACTAATCTTTCTCAAAATTGTTGAATTCGCAGAAGAGCATAAGTGCATTAACATAGCATAAGTTACCTGCGTAAGTTATAGGAATTAGCATTAATTCCTGGTAGAGATGATCAGATAGTAAAATCTCATATAGTCATAGAATTTATACATGTATGACTAAATGACGAATTAATTGTTAGGCTCAATTGTGGTAGCATATATTTTAAAATATGAATTTGACTGAATAGATATTCTAATAGATGTAAATCTATACATGCCCGCAGAACACTGGGTATGTTAACTCTAATTAAGTTAGTAGAAGCACGCACGTGGGGCTATGCATGTACTTGTACATGTAGACCTAACTTAGGCCTAATTTATTGATTTATCCTAACTTTTGTACTATTTTTATTCGTGAATTAGACAACTTTCGTCGCCATTTAAGATTGATAGGCAGATAAGCAGACCTCAAAAGCCATACTATTCCCAAACTATAGGCTACATAAGGTTTGGATATGACATAGATTTTGTGAAGGGATTAACTTGTTGATCTAAGGAGTGCTCTTTTGGAGCGAGAAAGCAGACTTTGAGTATGAATATGTACCTTGAACCTGCCACTTGGCAGTTCACTGAAGAGAGAGAGAGAGAGAGAGAGAGAGAGAGAGCGAGAGAGAGAGGCAGATGAAGTTAGTTTATACACATGATAACTTACATCAGCATAGGCCTACTGCAGATTTAAGCCTTTAATATTGAACATGCACGTCGTTTATTATGCACTTTATATAGGCCTATTAAATAAATATGTTAGTTAAAGATCACAGGCAAAATAAATTTTATCCGGTCTTGGTGAAAAATTGATACGCAAATCGAGTTAAAAATTTTATGATTCATCAATCAATGAAATAGTAAATAATGCGTAGATTAGACTTAAGATAAATCGAACAAAATTTACAAAAAAGATCAGTAAAAATTCTACTTGATTCATTGCAATAACACACGGCTATATTTTGCTTACTTAATTACATGTAGTCCCCATATTAATTATGCCAGATTAAGTTATTTAATAGAACCATTCATTCACTCACTGATAGAACCGGTCCATATTCTCATGATGTATTCAGGTTAATCATAGCGGATCTAATTCTGATGTTTAAATGCAACTAATTTAATTATTCAAGGGTCGATGATAACTTTATCCTAGGTTACCTTTCAGGGCGCTAATAAAATGTTACATGTATTTCATCTTCTTGGAAATTATTGAAACAAATCAATACCTCAATGCCGGTACTAGGCCTATAAACTCGATCAATAAAAATCAGTATAGTTAATCGATCTCGGACGATTATAGACTTAATTAAGTTAATTAGCCTAACTGCCTCTGATGGACGATAGACGATGATTCAATTGGCCCCCAGGATTCGAACCTCAGATCACCTGAGGCTCTGACCCAAGCAGGTATGACTACAGGCCTCTCTGCTACCTGCGGCTCGCTAGGCCAACCTGCTCGAAGTAACAACAACAACAACAACAGAATTAGAGTGCTACTGTCGTCCATGATCAATATCAACCTGTTCAAAGTACCGAATGTAGTAAATTTTATACATGTAGAAAAATGACATTAGTACAAAATTAATAAATTCAATAGGACGAAGATATTACATATATAAATGCACTCCTTAGAGTGCGTAATTACAGCTGGTACAGCTAATGTTACCGCCAGTTTCCTCACTCGAAAGCAATGTCAGTGAAGGGCGAGCCCAGAATTTGAACCCCGCACATACCGATCCGCGGTCGAATAACCCACCGACATCGCCACTGGCTGTGAACAGTTTTTATATAGTAGTTATGCATATAGAAAATTGGTCTTTTAAATTATTCAAACAGTTAAAAATGTCTCTAGATACATTTTAAAATGCAAACTTTTAGTTGAGACATTATTTATTTTAAAATATCGGTCAGAATATAGGACTATCTACCAAATTTTGTAAAATGATAGAGAATGAAGGAGATAAGCAGAAAATACAAATCGTCTAAGAATCCGAGAACAGAAGTGAGGAGACAGGAAAATCTATCAATCGAGGGAGAGAGAGAGAGGGAGAGACAGAGAGAGAGAGTGAGAGAGAGATAGAGAGAGCGAGAGGGAGAGAGAGACGGGAGAGAGAAAATAACAGAGAGAGAGAGAGAGAGAGAGAGAGAGAGCGAGAGAAGAGAGAGAGAATGGATTGGAGGGGAGTGGGGAGGGAGAGAAGAGTGAAGAGGAACCTTCATTGATGCAATTTTTCCAGTTGTTAAAGTTCATGACAACGTGTGGCTCCCAAGGCCTCAGCTCTTGTTTCTTGATTTCATTCACTAAAAGCAAATTAAATTGTAACAACTGGAATACGCTCCTGCAACATTAACAACACTAACATCAGAGAATTCTCGTTGATAAATACTAATATTTCTCTTAGTGTACTTCTAACTGGCAGGTCCATAGTATATAACGCTTTCATTCTTCTCTGTCTTCCGCTTTCTCTTCACTTCCACATATGAATGGGTCTATAAATCATCTAACATACCTAATCTCAGCCTACCTCTGCCTCTATTTCCTTCAACAACAACAGGACAATATCAAAGATTAGTAATTAATTAGGATTAATTAGATAATTAGGATTAATAGGGGACTGACTGATGACATGGCGTGGGACAGGGAGGGCTGGAGAAAGTCAATTCGTATCCCGACCCTGGTTAAACTGGGATTTAAGGAAAGATGATGATGAATTAAATAATTAGGATTAATTAATTAGTTAATAATTATAATTAGTAGATCATATTTCCACGTACACTGCTCTGTTAGATGGAGGTGGGACTGACTGAGAGGAAGTCTGTTCCAGGCTGCGGATCTGATGGAATTCTTCGAGTCCATGCGATCAAGCTTGTTCTTCGACTGAGAGCTGAACAGAGAGCTGCTCTTCCTAAGAATTGAACCCAGGATGTCTGTACGTCTCACCCGATGTGGCTCTCCAGCCTCTGCCGTAGCCTCAAATAGTCAATCAATCAATCAGTTAAGCGATTAATTTTAGCTATAAATGAATGCGTAAGTTCTTTTTTCATCCAGTCAATCAATAAGTCATTCCGTTAACGCATCAAACAATCAGCCTCTAAACACACAGCGTTATCAAGACTCGATTCTCTTTCTCCTACCACGGCTTCCTCGCTAAGTGTCAGCATCACGGCTGACCTTCTAACAACAACAACAGCCACAACAACAACAACAGCAGCCACAACAACAACAACAGCAGCGACAACAACAACAGCGACATCAACAACAACTGCAGCGACAACAGCAACAGAGACAACAACAACAGCAACAACAACAACACATAGAGCGACAACAACAACAACAGCAGCGACAACAGCAACAGCGATAACAACAACAACATCAGAGAGCGAGTACCTTGTTCCTGATGGAGACGACGATATGGTCGAGGAGATCACCGAGCAGCCTGTAGGCTGGACTGACGATGTACTCAATGTACGAGATCTGGGACTCCGACACGACGACTGAGCGTCTGTCACACAACGGTGATATGTTGTGACCTAACACCCTCTCCATGTCACCCTACCAACAACAACAACAGCAGGTCCTTGACAACATCGAGTACTGTCACACAACGGTGATATGTTGTGTCCTAACACCCTCTCCATGTCACCCTACTAACAACAACAACAACAACAACAGGTCCTTGATAACATCGAGTACTGCCCTACCAACAACAACAACAACAGCAGGTAAATGACAACATCGAGTACTGTCACACAGCGGTGATATATTGTGTCCTAACACACGCTCCATGTTACCCTACCAACAATAACAACAACAACAACAACAGGTCCCTCTCTCACCTGACAGAAGTACTCGTCCATGCTAAGCTCGGTCCATCTGTAGTGGGTCTCCCAGGGTTTGCACGGATGACTTATATCACAGCAGTGTATCACCATCGACAGCATCTTCACCTTGTCCAGCCTGCAGGCACAAATACGAGCTGGCTAAACACGGGTGTCAAATGGCAGGTCCACGGCATAAAATGCTGCTCTCTCGCTTTTCAAAGCGAACAAAGCAAAGCGAACTGGCAAAGCTGGTAAAGCTAACGTTAACGTCAGTTTCCTCACTCGAAAGCGATGTCAGTGACGCGCAAGCCCAGGATTTGAACCCCCGCACATACTGATCCGCGGTCGAATATCTTACCGACAGCGCCACTGGCTCCAGCCAGGCTAAAGATGGGTGTCAAATGGCAGGTGCACGGCTTAAAATTCTGTTCATCATCTTCTGCTCACACTCTCCTTCAAAGCGCACACCGTAGAGCAATGAATGGATATCTAAGTTATTGGTAAATCATAGCGTATCCATACGTGTGGAATATATATGTATCCTAAGGCTATTACTCTCAATTGCATAATATCATATTTCTTAAAAAAATACGAAATAATTGTGCGATCATACAAAAAGTTAATGTTACCATCGCTCTGTCTTATTACATCCATGACAACATGTAATCTGTATTATATTTTGTAGATATGGAATATGGTGTCCCATCGTTTGCGCTAGATTTAACCAAACAATGAAGTTTGTTAAAAATGTTAATAAACCATTGCGCAAATATTTAGCGTTTAATATTAATGACAGCTTACTTTCCGCCCTTTTCCAATCTCTGCTGCATGTCCTTCATTATATCCCAATGATTCGCCATGTCTGTGGCCAGAATCATCTCTATAACTAGCCGTCTGAATACTCTGTTACATATAACATATCAGTTGCAAGGAATCATCTCTATAAGTAGCCGACTACAAATATATATATAGCTTTTATTTCACCATTCAGGTAGCAAGACAAGAAACAACCTACAATACAATCATGCAAGTAAACACATACGTAGTGCTGAAAAAAAAATAGACACAAGCATACACTCAATCAATAAACTAAAAATGAATAACTAAACCTTAATTGATTTCTAGCGAACGTTCAAAGTAGTTTCGCAATAACGACTTAAAGTCAAGTCTCTCAACTTGTAAGCTCACTGGCAAGGTACAGTTAGGCCTATTAATTACGTTGACGCAGTATTTATTAATCAATGGCAAAAACTCTCCATTAAAACAATTAAAGTATTTACAAGAGGTATCAGAAAGACACAATTTCCTCAAAAAATTAAATCTTCTATTTGCAATCTTTAGTTCAATCGGCAATTGACCCGAAAAAAACTGACACTGATTAATTGTTTTCTTATCTAATGTACGAAATAACTTGCTAAACAATTGAGAATAAGCATTTTCTAGGCTCTGAATCAGAGACTTTGCCAATTCTACACATTCAGAACCATACAGCAAAATGGGTACACAATATGATTCAACAAGTGAGATAACTACAGAAGGTGCAGCGTTGCCCCCCATTTTGCTGAAGATAGCGTTAAGTGCCCTAAAAAATTTATGCTTACGGTTTTGCATATTAATTTTGAAACTTTTTGATGACACCAAAACTAATCCCAAATAACGTATTTCATTAACCCACTCTATGCTTCTGTTATCAATTATCATATTAATGGGCTTAATATTATGTCTAGGACCAATTCTAATGCAGAATGTTTTACTACAATTAACACTTAAACCTACATTAGTTAATTCATTTGTGCTGATTTCAATTAGGGACTGTAAATCTGTAACAGTCAACGATAATAATATTAAATCGTCCGCATACATAAAGGAATTGCAGCAAAGAGAAGATACGAAACAACCAATTTTGGATTTTTCAAGCTTAATTAGCATATCATCGACACATACAGCAAACAATATTGGAGATAAAATGCCGCCCTGTCTTACTCCCGAAGTAACGATAAAACTACTTGATACAGCATCATTCCACTTAACACGTGAATTTAATTTGCCGTACCAATTTAACAATAGTTCAATTAGAACTCTTGGTAATTTTCTGTTCATCAATTTGCAGAATAGCATTTTGAAATTAATTTTATCAAATGCTTTTGATACATCTAACGAACAAATATTTACAGTAGAGCTTTTAGTTGTGAAATATTCAATAGTTTTTCTTAAAGAATAAATTGCGTTACTACATCCCACTTTTTGTTTAAAACCAAATTGACGAACGGATGTCAGGAAATAATTGCCTACATAACGTAATATACAACTTTCAAATATCTTGGACAGCATGCAACTAATTGTTATTCCTCTATAATTTTCAATTTTAACATGATCACATTTCCTATCACCCTTAGGAATCGGAATAATTATCCCCTCCCCAAAAGCAGCAGGAACATACTTTAATGCCACAATTAAGTTAAACAACATAGTGATGCAACTGCAAACAATAGGATGAGCATATTGAAGATGTTCACATGTAATATTGTCCATTCCAGAGGCTTTGCCTTTCTTCAACTTGTTTATAACATCATCAACGGTAGCAACTTCAAATTTTATATCCAGATTATCGCCAATATAGTTGGAAAATCTTTCTTCAAAATTATCATCCAAATCACATGAATTTTCGTTGTACAATTTTGAAAAAAATTCCGCGAAATTATTAGCAATTAAATTACTATCATTAATGTTATTAATTAAAGTGCTACATTTAGCCTTAGAAGCGCCAAACTTTGCATTCCAAACGTGCCAAAAAGTGTTATTATCTTTATTTAAGAGGGCCTCATGCAGTGAGTTAGAGAGCTGACTTCTTTCAGTTTTTATTTTATTAGCTAAGAATGATCTATATTCACGTTTAGCCTTCGCTTTAGCTATATAGATATCACCAGATTTGGGACGTCCTGATTCTTTCCACACACTGTGAGTCTGAATAGATTTTTCTTTTAAGGTATTACCTTGGGTATCCCACCAATATTTGTAAAAATTGACTTTTTTTACCTTAACATTTGCAGCGGCTGCTTTATTTAAACATAGAATTATGGTTTCATAAAAGTGTTCTATAATTTCATTGTTTGAAACATGACTAGAAAGTGCACACGATGCGGTAAAATGTTTCATATTATGCCATAACGGTGAAAACAATGCATACGTAGAATCATAGTACAATTTCAAATCGCTGTGGTCCCAACGCAAAACATGATGAGAGCGATTAACCTTAGGCCTACTCTGCTCCTGAACGAAGTTTTCCGTTGCTGATGTCACTTTAGTCAAGTCAATACAATCACTGATAGTTAATAAGACTGGATTGTGATCTGACATATTTAAAGGACTATCAATGATATTGCAATCTTGAACACTTACATAAAGATTCCTACTAATAATAAAGTAGTCTATTAAACTATATCTGCCAGCTGCTTCATTGGAAAATGTGTAATCCAATGAATCAGCGTTAGATAAAAAGTTATCACATAATAGCAAATCACTTTGAAACATAAACTGTTTAAACGCAGTTACAGACCAGTCATTTTTTCCGCTTATGAGATTTAGATTTAAATCGCCTCCTAAAACAATATTGCAATCATTAAACTCCTGAATTGCAATTTCAATTTCAGCCAGGGTATCGTTAAATAATTCTCTATCGGATTCCGTTGTAATATTTGGCAAATAAACATTTACAAATAAAGTTTTACCAAGTACAATACAAACAAATCTCTCACACGCTTTAGTGCATTTTATAAATTTAACTAAATCAAGTTTAATTAGCACTCCTACTCCCCCACTTGGGCGCCCAATTAAAAGAGACGAGGAGACCTTATGTTCCATAGCGGAGATCCCGTAAAACATATAATTGTCAGACAATTTCTCAATTTTGTGCATATTGTCAGGAGTAAGCCACAGTTCTTGTAAGAATATTATATCTGGTGTTATTGAATTATTGTTAGAATTGCACAATGAATTTAAAAGTATTTTGCCTTGATTAAAACCGTGACAGTTGTAGGTCATAACGACTAGAGTACTATTAATACTATTCAATGCAGCCATTGTTAGATTCATCTGACTCAGTTTCGCTTACTACTGCCAATTCAATGGCACTACTACACGCAGAATGAACAATGGCTGACGTATTGGCTATCACGGCCTCCTGTAGGCCTACCGATTCCATTTCTAAGTCCGCATCGTCTTTATTAATATTATCAATGGACTGGGCTGTCGCAGATTTCTCATTCACAACACCAGGTGCAAGAATGTCAGCTGTGATCGTAATGTTCGTGTTACCAGCAGCTGCAGATTTGAGTGAATTTACGGCTACTGAGGAACTATCATTCACAAAGGCATTATCAGTCAGATCGATTAATTGTTCTACTGTAATTGACTCTGGCTTGTATCTCCACTTGCGAACAATAATTCCGATCGGCCAAGAAGATTTCAGCACTAACGTGGGTTCGTGTTTCTTATCGATGGCTAACTTAAAAGATCGCGATGTATGATTAGACTTCGTAACATCAAAGCAAAACAATACCTTGATGTTAAGTCTCTCACACTGCTTCTTGATATCGGCAACCTCATGTTCTTTCCTAACATTATATATGCCGAATACCGATTTTTCTGCTGTCGGACCCTTCGGAGTGGCAGCTTTAATCATACCAGATTTGGCGTTTCCCACAACTTTCGCCCCAGTCGAAGTAGGCCTTGAGGCTACAGCTTGCTTACGAGTTCCTACCGTATTAGTATTATGTGAAACTGATTGATGAGCCACTACAGACTGAGCGTAAGAATTTTTGGACGTCGTGTTATTACGCTTTTGCTGACTGTCGCTCGATAACACTGAGTCTATGGGGGAGATGTTAGCGGCAGCAGCAGATCTCTTCTTTCGACCACGATATAAAACGAATCCATTGTCATCAGATTCCGAAACTTTTGGTGTCACAGTTACTGAACCCCAGTGTTGCACTTCGCTACCTGTAGATTGATTGACTTCATTGTCAGCTCGCGACGCATCACTGGTATCAACATGCCTGCCCTCTGAATCCTTCACAGCAGCTGAATGGCTTAGCATGTTTAAACCTGATCCACCTGTACTGTTCTTAGCTTCCGAAATATTCCTTGACAGAATGAAATTAGCTGACATCTGGCGAACTGACTGAAGTGAAGACATTGAGTTTTCACAAACCTCCTTAATGTAGTTTTCCAGTCTGTCTAACCTGGACCAGAGAAGATCCAGGTCCCCCTCCAGGAGCCTTGATGACGGGATGTGATCGGGATGATCCGCCACGAATAGAGGGAGACCACCCATGAGCCCCTGTTCATCCATGAAGGACAGGATAGCAACGATATCCTCAAACTCGACAGAGGCGTTCGAGTTGTTGTCACGTCTTTTCCTAATAGACTTAGGAAAATTCGGAATATCCAATTTACCGACGGTATCCAATAGCAGTTTTTTCGCAGAAACTATATCATCATGCTGATAGAATTCCAAAATTACTGATTTCAGAGTTTTATTAGCTGATTTACCTATCTTATTTGTAATGAAACATAACAAATTTGACACAACTAATTCACGAGCTGCCGCCATGTTGGCAGCGTTACCATTCAAAAATATGTCAAATACTTCAAATACTAAGCCGAAGCTGTACTGAAAGTACTGAAACAATGTCAATAGAATCATGGAGCAATGTCAATAGAATCATTGTCCAATGTCAATAGAATCATGGAGCAATGTCAATAGAATCATGGAGCTATGCCCATAGAATCATGGAGCAATGTCAATAGAATCATGGAGCAATGTCAATAGAATAGGATATATATATATATATATATATATATATATATATATATATATATATATATATATACTGGGTTCGCCCTTTACGGATGTCCTTTCGAGAGATGAAACTGATGTTAAAATTAATGTCATTGTATTTATTTATTTATTTATTTATTTATTTAATGGCCTTACAGCCTATTTACAGTAGACTAATTACTGTTACAAAGCAGCTTGGCTTTATCAGTCTACAATCAAACTGCTAATGAGCGTTTTTACGGGATGTAAGGGTAGGCCTGCCCATTCCACATCCCTGACATCCCTGACATCACATTATGGCGCAGATCCGGACGGTAAATTCTGATTGATTGATTGATTACAAGTACATTATCCTATTACCCACCTATACTCGTCTGCAGTGAGTGAGGCTAGGATGTTGAACTTGTCGATAGAGAGAAGACGAAAGAGAGAACAGGCGTGGAAGTTCTCCTGCACCGACTTGTCGTTGTAGATCAGCGCGATCTCTGATCTACGTGCAACAACAACAACAACAACATCAATAACAACAACAACCGACTTGTCGTTGTAGATCAGCGCTATCTCTGATCTGCGTGCAGCAACAACAAAAACAACAACAACTATAGCAAGCGATAATCCAGCATAGAAATAACTGTCGATTATTTATATAGTATATTGTCTCCGTGTTGAGCCCGAGTATGGTTGGACAACTGCTAACAAGCACTCAAACAAGCAGTCAGTTACTTGTACGTAACAGGCGACTAAGGCAGGAGTTGAGGAAGGTAGAGGGAACCAACCTCACCATGATATTTCTTTTCCAGGATTTAATGGCAGTTAATCCATTACAGAACTGAGGTAGACTACGAAAAAAACATCAGAATACAAATTATTCCCATGTTATAAGCTACATTAAGGTTTGGATAAGGCATAGCCAGTTGAGTTGTGAAGGGATTAACTTGTTAATCGATGGTGTGCTCTCTGTGGAGCGTGAAAAGCAGCATGTGAGTAGGAATATCTACCTTGGACTAGCCGCTTGGCAGAACACTAGAAAGAGATAATATTTTGAATGATTAATCGATTGCTTGATATATTTATCTATTTAATGCTTGATTGACTGATTTACTTTGATTGAATGATTTACTGTCTGATTGATGAGGTACCTTATGTTAGTGTGGAAGCGGTTGGTGGTGCCCGTGTGGGGGTAGTCGTGACCCATTGAAGCTATCAACAGCGCCAACTTACCCAGGTCTGACAGCCAAGCCTGCACATATAACAACGCTAGTTAACTCTAACAGATTAACAACACAGTTAACACTAGCAGATTAATAACACAGATAACACTAACAGATTAACAACACAGATAACACTAACAGATTAATAACACAGATAACACTAACAGATTAACAACACAGTAACACTAACAGGTTAGCAACACAGATAACACTAAGACAACGCTAGTTAACACTAAGAGACAGACAAAGCTAGTTAACACTGACAGATAAATAACGATAGTTAACAATAATAGATAAACAGCGCTAGTTAACATTAACAGATAAAAAAAGCTAACTAACATTAACAGATTAACAACGATAGTAAACGCATTAGTTGGCATAACAATGACTAACTGATTGATCTACAATCCGATCGATCGATTGAACGATGATTGCCTTATCGGTTGATTGACTGATTGATTTATTGATTAATTTATTAATTGATTACTTAATTGGTTGATTGATAGATTGATTGATTGATTGATCGATCGAACGATCGATTGATTTATAGATAGATAGATTTTTCGATCGATCGATTCATAGATAAATAGATAAATTTATTGATTGATTGATTGATTGATAGATAAATAGATAGATAGATTGATTGATTGATTGATTGATTGATCGATCGAATGATCGATTGATTTATAGACAGATAGATTTTTCGATCGATCGATTCATAGATAAATAGATAAATTGATTGATTGATTGATTGATTGATTGATAGATAAATAGATAGATTGATTGATTGATCGATTGGTTGATTTATTGTTAGATTGATTGATTGATTGATCGATCGATCGATTGATAAATAGATAGATAGATTTATCGATCGATCGATTGATAGATAGATAAATTGATTGATTGATTGATAGATTGATCGATTGATTGATTGATTGATGACCTGCAGAAGATGGGCGCAGATGTAGTGCGCAGTCTGAGTGACGTCAGCAGCGTGGACTGACACGTGATACCTGCAGTCAAACTGTCTGTAGCCTCTCTCCAGCTCTGAGAGAAACCCCACTAGCACCGCCTTGTCCATCTACAGCATAGTACAGTGTAGTACAAAGCTGTGCAGTACAGTACAGTGTAGTACAGTGCAGCACAGTACAGTAAAGTGCATTACAGTATAGTACATCTCTGAGAGAAACCCCACGAGCAACCAGCACCGCCTTGTCCATCTGCAGTACACTACAGTACAGTGTAGTACAGTACAGTGCAGTGCAGTACAGTACAGCTCTGAGAGAAACCCAACGAGCACCGCTTTGTCCATCTACAGTACAGTACAGTGTAGTACAGTGCAGCACAGTACAGTACAGTGCAGTGCAGCACAGTATAGTACAGTACAGAACAGTGTAGTACAGTACAGTACAGAACAGTGTAGTACGGTACAGTACAGTGAAGTGCAGTGCAGTACAGTACAGTGCACTCTATATATATATATATATATATATATATATATATATATATATATATATACTGTATTACCTGTACTATATTACTATATACATATATATATATAGTAATATAGTACAGGTAATACAGTGCAATACAGGTGACGATTGATCCATCAAGAATGCTGTCTCTCTAATGTACCAAAGTGAAACCTTTAACAATGAAATCCTATGGCATCTGAAGTGATTTCATTCTCCAACTTCTATGCTTAGTTCCCTTTACGACATAGGAAGTATAAATGCAAAGCTAAAGGCTAATGTTAGCGTCAGTTTTCTCACTCGAAAGCGACGTCAGTGACGGGAGAGCCCAGGATTTGAACCCCGCACATACTGATCCGCTGTCGAACAGCTTACCGACATCGCCACTGGCTCCAGACATTTATTCGTTTGGTCTAGTAGGGAGAAGTTCTGCGACAGAGCAAGGACAACACGTACCTTGTATCTACGTATGAGATCATATCTAGAGAGAGTCTCGTAGCCGACGATTAGTAGAGAGTGACCTTCACTCATGTCCTCCACGGTGAAGATATCAAACGACCAGTCCTCCAGCATCTTGCATTTAAGAATTTATAGTTAGTTTAATGTAAGAATTTATAGTTAATTTAATTTAAGAATTCATAGTAAATTTAATTTAAGAATTTAAAGTTAATTTAATTTAAGAATTTATAGTTAATTTAATTTAAGAATTTATAGTTATTTAAATTAAGAATTCATAATTAATTTAATTTAAGAATTTAGCCTATAGTTAATTTAATTTACGATTTCATAGTTAATTTAATTTAAGAATTTATAGTTAACTTCATTTACGAATTCATAGTTAATTTAACTTAAGAATTTATAATTAATTTAATTTAAGAATTTGTAGTTAGTTTAAGAATTTATATTTTACTTATTCATATCATTATACGAATAAGTAAAATATAATAACAATATCAGTAATATCTATCATTGATATTGACTGGATACACATGGTGGTGTTAGGCCGATGGAAAGACGACCTTAATGTTTTATTTCTATTTGCGTTGATTCACACTTTGAACTGTTGATTTGTCTGCTCTCACAATTGTTTGTCGGTGCTTGAAGACTTTTTTGAAATAAACGTATATGTACTACTACTATCCAGTCTCCTCACTGTCGAATCCAAATATGGATTAACGGCACGCTAAATGGAAGTTAATTTTATATGAATCTTGAATCGTAATAGGGCCTTTGTCATCAACAGCAAATTAATGTGCAAGATAGAAAGTTATAATAGGTCCATTTAATATCTAGTGTATTTGTCGGCTTAGCAGTAGGTGTGAGGTTCGAATCATAGCTAGATCATCTCTGCCTGGAGGTTGAACAGGGTAGCTCGAGCAATAACGTTCAACTAGTTGTTATCAGCTTTATCGTTGAAGAGCTCCAAAGAACCACACGTCATCGTGTAGTGCTTTGGCGCCTGGTTGTGTAGAATTTGCAAGAAACGTCCCTGACATTGCCTTAAGGCGAGGAACCGGACATTTCTCTCTATATATCTCCTCTGAATAGAATCAACATGTCTATGTAAACTTAAAAACTTAGATTGGAAGGGTTGTCTGAATTGCAGCAGCTCCACTAGGTAGTGTGATGTGTAGCAGCTCTAACCTCTAAGTAGTAAGATCTGTAGAAGCTCTAACCTCTAGATAGGCGGCCACGGGTTCGGTAAAGCGAAGAATCTCCTGCAGTGATCTCTTGACTGTTGTCTTCCCACCATACAACATCCTGCATCCAATCAACAGCGCTGCCTTCTCATTCACATATGCATGCAAGTATATATATATATGAATGCCCTAATATTTAGGGGTAACGTCATGAAGCTTTAAACGACAGATCCTAAGGTGAATTGAACCCTCGTGGGTGCAAATCCCAGCCGTGCTGATCTGAGAGTAAAGGCTCGGACATTCACTGGACTGATCATACGGAAAATGGTCTAAATTATCTAAAGGTTTTAACATGTTGAATTAAAAGTGACAGATATAAACACAGTTCATCATTTCACTATAATGCGTGTTTACTTTACTTTTAGATAGCAATAGATCATTGTATTATACGTAGGTTTGATATTACATGTAGCTATTTCAAAATAGGCTGAGTTAGTACATAAGCTTCAAAACCGTTCCCAATAGCTAATGGAGCCCTTTTAAATTTTGAAAAGGCATCAAGTGGGCTCAATAATGTGACGGCTGCCGAAGGAAGTTCTAACGGTTATCTAACCGGTGTAGTATGTAATCAAGTTTTTGGGAATCATTGAAGCAGTTGTTGAAGCATCGTCCAATATTTCTTAACATTAGAATCTTTAATTAATTAAATAAATAATAAATTAGTCTCACTGACCAGGAATTATTAATATCCGATGAACGCCTCTCTCCGTAGACTTCTTGTAGAGATTCTGCTGGCTTCTTCTGCTTGGACTGCTTCTTACCCATCTCTCTGTCTCTGTGTGCGTCTCTCTCTCTCTCTCTCCACTACTTCTTTCTTCTTTGCGTAATTTATTCCAATTTGTTCTCTGTCTGTCTGTCTGTCTCTCTCTCTCTCTCTCTCTCTCTCTCTCCCTGTGTTTTTCTCTCTCCCCTAGTTATATCAATTCCGATGTTTCTCTAGTATTTGTCACAAATGTGTAATCTATAGATGTAACCTCTACGCCTAATTGTCCTACTACGTGTATGCTACGTATATTTGTGATAGGCTAGATACAATACTATGTATGAACTGTCTTACAGCGGCTAATTGTTACTCAGTACTACGATATCGCAAGATGTGAGTTATTTCACTTACAATTCACGTAGTAGTCTGCGTGTTGTTTAACTTTCATTAGACGTATACAAACATAGTTACGTCATAGGCCAACAAGTTGTTATGGAACAAATATCTAACATTTATTTATAACGGCACTATAAATAACGCTTTCGCATATTATGTCCGGAGCACCGAAGAATAGACCAACCGCAGTGTAGGATATTATGACGCTTGTTTTCAGTGACAGCTGTAAACAGTTAGAACAATAGGCTCGCCGGTCTCATAATATTGGAATTTTTGCCTTTCTTTTTTGAATTTTTATCTTCGAATCTGTTAATTTGTGCTTTGTGCACCTAACCCCATTAAGTACAATTAGCATATAGGCCTAATAGTTTCGACAAGATTCTTGACTTAAAATTGTGTCAGAAAATTGGCCATAATAATAATTATAGTTTAACAAGTTACTGGATAGACCACAAGAGCGTAGAATTTTTTGAACATAGAAAGACTGATGACATGCAACTATAGCTTTGTCAATATGCAGGTTGAAAGAAAGCTTACGATCTACCAAGACGCCCAATATCTTCATAACCTCGACACGTGCATGGACTTCCAAAGGTTGGGGGAGGTTGAACCATAGATGAAAAAAACCTTTTTTACGTTTTTTATATTTGTGAAAAAACGCGTTTTTTTACGTTTCTTATTTTTTATAAAATAAAAACGTAAAAAAACGTAAACCGTTAACGTTAAATTTTCTTGTATTGATAATTATGAACAACCGACAGTGTGGCTGCATGTGACCTGAAAGTATTTGTTTAATATTTGTATGAGTCTATGGACATACTATAGAACTTTAGTACTTTAGATCAAGTCTAGTTGTAATAAAATTGTTTAATTAGTGTTATGGAATGAAGGCATGGTAATATATGCAAGCCTACGTGTACGCTACTAACGTTTTTTTCAACGTTTTTTATTTTTTGGGAAAAAACGCATTTGTTAACGTTTTTTATTTTTGGTAAGAACGTTTTTTTCACCTTCACCTATGGGTTGGACATTACCTTTATGATAGATGATCATCTCTTGTGTTTTGTCAGCTTTAATTTTTAGGTTGCAACTCTAGGCCCATAAAACATGATGATCTATTTCAGCATGTATTGTGGTTTTATTGGATGATGGCACGATTAAATAAGCATCAAGCGCATACTTAAAATATTTATTAGAGCAATGTCTGGCCTGCAATCCGCATGAGTTAACGTTAAAAAGGAATTGACCGAGAGCTGAACTCTGAACAATAGAAGCATTAACGCGGCTATGAGTAGAGGAATTGTTATTTATATATACAGCATGAAATCTAATTTCAAAAAAGTTAATTATCAGTTATAGACTGAGTCATCGATATCAAGTAGAGCTAGTTTGGTAGCTACGGCTTGATGCTGGATAGCCTACTATCGACGGCTTTCGAATAGTCAAATCTAATAACATGCACGTAAGCTAATCATTAATAGCTTAATTAATGAATGTCTTATAGCGTAGGGGTAACGTCATGAAGTTTTAAATGACAGATCCTGAGGTTAATTGAACCCTCGTGGGTTCGAATCCTAGCCGCGCTGATCTGAGAGTAAAGTCTCGGACATTCACTGGACTGGTTGCATGGAAAATGGAATAACTTGCCTAACGGTTTAAACATGCGGTAGTAAAAAGTGATAGATATCAACATGGTTGATCATTTCACTATAATGCGTGTTTACTTACTTTTTATTAGACCTTAATAGTTTGGTTATGTGTGATGACAAAGCAACCAGAAAAGAGGATGCGGAGCCTCTGGGTCTGTGTGCAAATTGGCTTTGCATATCAAGATGATCGGGCAAAGTGTACAGAGATGGGTTGAGTATAGACTTAACCAAACAGCAGATTTCCATTGCTTAGGCAGTGTGGGGTAGATAATGGAGAGGTTGATGATGTGAGCCAATGGCTTGCAGAAGATAGGGGCACAAGACGTAAGAACCAGTAGGGCAGGTTGTCGAGGCCTGACGCAGTTTTCTTTAGACGATCCAAATAAGTAGGCCTAATGAAAGGCATTAAGTTCTGTGATGAAGTTTTCGTGGTCGGTATCAGATGATTTGTAGGCAGGCTTCATGTACTTATTATCGATTGAAATGTTGCGATAATGAGAATTTAAATCATCAGCTGTGAGAGTTGCGTTGGATGTAATTTGAATTACGTATAGGCCTAATTTGTAATTTAACCAAGAAAATAGTAATTTGTAATTTGTAATTAAATTTCATTTTTTCGAGTAATTTGTAATACATCGGAGTTTGTAATTTACCCACCTAGGCCTATGGCTAAATATAAATATTGCTTAACGTACGTTACCAACGAAGTGTTAGAGAGAACTATTTCATATATACCCATGTACGTTACAGCATGGCGCAGTATTAAAAATTAAAAAAGATGAATAGGCTTATCAATCATCAGGAAGAATAACCAGTTCATTCTGATATCTTTGGTTTCTTGTACTTGCATTATTTCTCTAAGAATAATTATGTTATTTTAACATTAATTAAAGATGATTAGCGTTTTCAACTGTTTAATCCTTATGTGTCATGATTTAGAGTATTGTAAGGTTTAATCCTTATAATCGTTTCTAAAATTTCCAAGTACGGGTAGGATTGGTGCCATCTAAGCGCACACCTTTGATGGATAAGAACTTTATAATTAGAATGCTATATAAAGACTCTTATTACGTATTTTTTTAAAACACTGTCTGCTTATGTTTATTACTTTCTATATTGCCATTTGTGTGTGTGTGTGTGTGTGTGTGTACGTTTTCTGCGGTATGTCAGATTTCATGTAATAAACGAATATAATACATATATTGATACAGGAATTCCCCCTTGGAATTCCCACTCTAAGAAATCCGGATATAGATTTTCGCTTGCACTTTGTCATTAATTCATTCCATTTGTTATTTAAACCGCTGTATGCTTCCACGGCAGCAAATTAGCAGTGATTTATCTTTAAATAAATAATAATAATAAATAAAGGTTTAACGTCCGTTTCCTCATCCAGGGATGATGTCAGGGACGTCCCCAACAGCACACATCACTGCAGATCAATTCACCCAGACCAATCTGCGAAAGAAATGTGCTGAGGAGAAGTAAGGTCCTAAACGAAAGCCGATCCGGTGATCAAAACTGGTCAGGGTAGATTGATTATGTCTATGGTAGGAAAAGGTAAGTCCTAAGCTTGCTAGAGAATGTTGAAAGAGAAGAACAAGAGCGAAGATTAGCAGGTAAAGAGTTCCTGGTTGTGGCTGCTGCTTAAGAAAATGAACGTCTGCCCAATGACGTGAGAATATTTGGAACTGAGAGAAGATTGGCATCGGTGGAGCGAAGTGCACGTGAGGGACGATAGGGAAGAAGAATTTCATATAAGTAAGAAAGCTTGCCAAATCGCAGAGTTTTGAAAGTTAATAGAGCTATTTTATATTTTATGCGTTGATTAACAGGGAGCCAATGAAGACTGCGAAGTAGAGAGAGAGCAAAATTGAAGTCGAGAGGACTTACAAACAACACGTGCAAGAGAATTTTGGACGTGTTGCAAACGATTGAGAGAAGAAGTAGGCAACCCATGTAATAATGAATTACAGTAGTCGAGCTTTGAATGAACTATAGAATTAGCAAGGATAGTGGCTGAATTTCTAGTAAGGGATGGACGTATTTGCCTAATCTGACGAATCTGAAAGAAAGAAGCGCGACAAACAGAAGAGATATTAGAAAGAAACAGAAGAGAGATTTAGTATTTAAATACACCTATTAAATTGAGTACTGCACCTAATAATAGTTTATTCCGAATATTCTACAATAAAATCTTCGATAAATTAATGTCAGAATGGTAAACGAGCAATCGCCTAAAATTGGCCAACGATTTTAGCGCGAAGCATTTAGTATTTTGCTTTAAATTGCTAAATATCGTCATGAATGATGATTAATGTGTGCTTAAATACTATTTAAACTTCAACAGTTAATTCTAACATGAATCGTAATAATTTTGAAATAATTTTTAAAATTAGTTGTCTTGGTCTTGTAATACGGCAGTAGTCCTCCATATTATTATATAATTATGCATCATGTACGAAATATTATAAACTTCAAAATTATTGGCCCTTTAATTAGCAATAGGCTTGAAATATGTATGGGTTAATTAAGAACCGTATTTAGGGGGCTAATCCGTCTGGCCTGTCCCTTTATAATAGAACCTTTTAATAGACTGATTTTATTTTCAAATATCACTTCTTCGCAACAAGTCTGTTCAATCTAAATATCATGTACAATATAGGCAATTAACCTTGTCCAAGATATACTGTCTTTTACAGAGCATTTGTTGGTAATGTTAATTTTAGCTAAGTTTTTATTTTAAATTATATTCAGTGTATTTAATTAACGATGCTCCATGTTCTCATCTAGTGATATGTATTCAAACTTGTTGAATGCTTTAGTTTAGTTGAATAAATTTCTCTTTGTATATCATCAATGTTACAGCACTTTCTGGTTAGGCATTGGAAGGGACAACTGTGATAATCTTCAGTATGGCCATGTCTCAGGAACACAGACAAATACTGCAGAGAAATAGAATAAAAATTTTGGACAACGTGAAACCCGATGTAAACTTTATGTCCTACTTCAAAATTGCAAAAATTCTTACAAGTGAGATGTATGACGAGATAATGGAGGTATTTACTTTATTGCATTGACTATTTATGCTTGTACATACGTATATCTATCTGTCTATCTATCTAACTATCTCTCTCTCTCTCTCTCTCTCTCTCTCTCTCTCTCTCTCTCTCTATCTATCTATCTATCTATCTATTACTTTTTTAAGTTAATTTTTTCTTTGGACGGATTTCCTTTTCTCTGGACTGATTTTCTGGATCTTGGAATTTGCACCATTTTTGGACCTTCTTTTTGCTTGCCGGCTTGATTTTATTTCAATAGTGCTCGATGTAGTCTTTGATGACTGTAGCACTCTAATTGTTGTTATAATTATTATCTATCTATATATACAGTGTTGTGCAGTAATTAAGTAAAAATACTTCATTAGAAGTAAAAGTACTCAAACAATACTTCTTCTTGTAACGAAGTAACCAAACCAGTTTGTCAGGGTACTTTTTATTTGTAATGAAGTAATTTTTGTAGTACTTTTAATTTTATATCCGCAGAAGTGAAAAAGTCATGCTACTTTTGAATATTGGATATCGACCTCAAATTTTTACAAACTAACAAATGTTAGAAGAATATGGAAGTAATACGAATTCATATCTACCAATCTATGGTTTAGCTGGCGCCAGTAACGGCGATAAATCAAGTGTGTGACGTAGATCTAAGCTTTTGCTCTATGTCACATGCACTTACTGGACTTTTTGTATACAGGCTGCGCATTAACAAAAATATCCTCCTAGCACAATTACGATAGCTTAGCCAATTATTGATATTTTGCATTGAAATTTGAAGGTTCTCTTGTGGAGGAATTTATCCACAAGCTGACCAAATTTTGTAAAAATATTTTTTAAGAATCCGGTGTTATCAAAGTTTTGCAAAAAAATTGATTTTATTCATTTAACATGCAACATAAAACGTCAATTTGAATCAATTCCTTTTTAAAAATGTGCTGGCCCTGAAAAAGGCCGTTAGTTGATGACCCTGGTTAAACTGGGATTTAAGGGAAGATGATGATGATGATTATGAATTATTTTTAAATGTTATGCTAAGCCTCAGATATACACAACTAGAGAAAAAATGGCCAAGCTGTTGGATCGTCTACCATCTCGAGGTTCTATGGCTTTTGGTTGTCTGATTGAAGCTCTCGTAGGTGAGAAATACTCGTATGTATACTTACTCATATACTAGTAGAACTGGCTGGAGCCAGTGGCGATGTGGGTAAAACAATCGACCGTGGATCAGTATATGTGCAGGGTTCAAATCCTGTGCTCTTCCGTCACTGATATCGCTTTCTAGTGAGGAAACGGACGTTAACATTAGCTTTACCAGCTTTTTAGAAGTAATTTTGGACTAATTTTCTGGATTTTGATATTTTCACTGTTTTGGACCTTCTTTTTGCTTGCCGGCTTTATTTTGTCTCAATAGTGCTCGATGTTGTCATGGACGACAATAGCACTCTAATTGCTGTTATATGTCTAGAATAGCGACTTGCGTTACTCCTGATCACTGATTCTTAAGAGTAACTTGAGCCTTCAAAGAAAAGCTGACAATTCATGAGATCATTAAGGAGGTGGAATGATAGGTATAGTGAATAAATAAAATATATGACAGAAGAGAACTTTCAGCTCTGATATTCTGAAAAACCCAGATAGCCTCAAGAAGTGAGGAAGAGGATGAAAAAGAAATTTTAATATGAATAGAAAGAAAGGTGCATTGAAGATAGCGACGGTGGAAATCCTCTGAAGAAGATTTGAAGTAGAGAATGGAAAATATTATGGAAATTGATAGAAGAGAGTCTTGTAAATTGGTAGGAGAAATTTAAGATATCAATGGCATAAATTTCTCATATATTTTATTTCTTTAATGAAATTTGTTAAGATTTCAGCGATTCTTTAAAAACAATTGTACACTTTTACTTCTTGTGTAGAATGACTTGATAGAATGTCTCAATAGCGTAGGGGTAACGTCATGAAGTTTTAAATGACCGATCCTGAGGTGAATTGAACTCTCGCGGGTTCGAATCTCAGCCGTGCTGATCTGAGAGTAAAATCTCGGACATTCACAGGACTGGTTATACGAAAAATGGACTAAATTGCCTAATGGTTTGAACATGTGGTATTAAAAGTGATAGATATCAACCTGGTTGATCTTTTCACTATAGTGCATGTTTACTTTTTTACTTTTTAGAAACAAACAACGCGCACGTGGCAAAAGTGCTTGACCCAGACAGCATCTTGATTCCGAGGGAAGAGAGCGACCACCCAGATGGGGCTGACGATAGATATGTCGATACAACCACGCTCGGCTATATCACTCGAATGATCGGTAAGAGAGACTTTAACTAGTAAAGTAAATAAAAAGCAAAGCTAATGCTAACGTCAGTTTCCTCACTCGAAAGCAATATCAGTGATGGGAAAACACAGGATTTGAACCCACACATGCTGATCTGCGGTCGAAGATCTTACGTCGGGTGAGAGGTCTAAAGCAGAAATTCATTGATGGATAGGCCTACTGTCAGATACCAGATTTATAATGGCATCAGCAGTCAACTCGTGTACTCAATCTCGTCGCTATGCCTTTGCTTCTTCAATAGTAGGATAGCACACTTATCTAATGTGCTATTTCTGATGTTTTTTTGCTTGCCTTTCTTGATCGATGCTGTTCAGGTCACTATTGTAAGTGATTGCAATTTTACATTGAAATATCACATTTTTGTTAAGCCCCAATACATAACAATAGCCGGGATCAGCGTTGATTACGTATCTCCTTAATACATCATAATCATCTTCCCTTTAATCCCAGTTAAGCTAGGGTCGGGATTCGAATAGACCTTCTCCTTTCTTCTCTTTGCTACACCATATCATCAGTCCATCCCCTATTTTTCATGTCCCTCTTAATGACTGGTTCCCCCGTCAATTGTGGTCTACCACTCTTTAACTAAACTTACAGCATAGCCTTCCAAACTCTCTTTACTACATCCTCATCTGCCTTTCTCACAGTATGCCCATACCATCTCAATCTTGACTGAGCCAACCTATCCCCGATCCCCTCAACATTCAAATTCATTTTCACATTCATTTTCCTTTCTATCCTACCTAGTTCAACCACACATTAGATCTACATAACGTTTTCATATCTGCCTCCATTGCAGCTCCTGGTCTCTTTTTGTGCCAGCATTCAGCACTTGTAAGATAATATTCTATGATCTTATTATATTAGCTGTGTATCTTATTAGATACTCATTAAAATTATTATAAGATACATGTGAAACTGTTCTGAGTATCGTAGACACTGAGAATCATGGACACTAAGAATCATAACATTTAGAATTATAGACACTGAGAATCATAGACACTAAAAATCATAACATTTAGAATCATAGACACTGAGAATCATAGACACTAAGAATCATAGCATTTAGAATCATGAACACTAAGAATCATGAACACTGAGAATCATAGACACTAAGAATCATGAACACTGAGAATCATAGACACTGAGAATCATGGACACTGAGAATCATAACATTTAGAATTATAGACACTGAGAATCATGGACACTAAGAATCATAACATTTAGAATTATAGACACTGAGAATCATAACATTTAGAATCATGAACACTAAGAATCATAGACACTAAGAATCATGAACACTGAGAATCATAGACACTTAGAATCATGAACACTGAGAATCATAGACACTGAGAATAATGAACACTGAGAATCATGAACACTGAGAATCATGGAAAATATCAGAGAATTTTTTCTTTAAGTCATAGTCTTTGCTATGTGTAGACCATAGTTTCTATTATTTTTATTTGTTTAATTATATTCTGTTTTGTTTCATTAATTATCTATATTCTATTTGATTGAATAGAAATTGATGCAAATTTGGAGGTGAGGGGGGAAACTAATAATGAAGTACTTAAAGATCGCGTAGTAAGAACATCACATTATTGTATTCTGATAATTCTATTCATAATTTTAACTTTATTGTTCATTTTGTTTCATTATTAAATTTTTTAATGTACACATATTATGTGCCTACTGTTTATCAGGGTTGGTAAAAAGTTTAATCATACATGTACAGTTAAAACACACCTTATAGAGAAATGATCACCTGTGATATTTGTCACTTTTAAATATGCATATTTAACCATTAGGCAGTTTAGTCAATTATCCAAGTTACCAGTCCTATAAATGTCCGAGATTTTACTCTCTGATCAGCTCTACCGGGAATTGATTTCAGGACCTCATGAACAGTTATATAAAGCTTCACAATGTTACCTAACCCACTTTACACACTGAGCTATTTAGACACTATAAATTATGAAAGTACTTCTAAATTAGTTAAGTTTTGGGCAGGAGGGCTAAATGAAGCAGTGGTTTATAAACACTGCCTTACTTAAAGCTGGTTTTTGGCAATTTTTGGCTTAGTTTAAGGCATGAGAAATATTTTTATATGTCCATGTCTTAATAGCTAAGATTGTGCCCAAAACTACCAAAACAGGTTTGGGGCAGTTTTTGGTATAGTTTAAGAGCAAATATTTTCAAACATTAAACTATGTATAGAAATTCACAAAACCTGTTTAAGCATACATAGTTTAAGCTATAGAAAATGCCAGGTGTTGGGTATTTTCCTTGCACTAATGCAGTTAAACAGCAGTTAGCTGCATATATATGTATATGCCCAGAATAGGGTTGTTTTGGCATACTTTAAGGAATATTTTTCTCGTCTTTAATCCAAAAACTGTACAGAAAACTGCCCAAAGCGTGAGTTTAAATATATAAATTGTTGTGAATAGCAATAGAATTGACAAAAGTATGAATAAATAAGGTTCTAGGAGACTGTTAGTAGATAATATTTAAAGCGTTAATATTCCAGACTTAAAATATTCATGATTGATTAGGTGATTGGCGGATTGATTGATTGACTAGTGGATTGATTCATTCATTCATTGCTTCATTAATTCATTAATTGATTGATTGATTGATTAATGGATTGATTGATTATTATTTGATTCTTGGATTGATTGATAGGTTGATGGATTGATTGATTGATAGAGGGGAAGCTACATCTTGAACAACAAGACTAGTGGTAAGGCTCTGATACTGCCAGTGAGTGAAGGGAACACTCTGCCCCCTGGTCTCAATGCTGATGTCAAAACTGTGACAACGTTGGTCAGGGGTCTGAGGTTCGAGGTTGTGAAACAGCAGGCGACGGGTTCAAACGTGAGTAGAATCTAATTAAAATTACATGTGGTTTGAATGTGTTCTGTAGATTTAATTCAGTTTACATGTGGTTTGAATGTGTTCTGTAGATTTAATTCAGTTTACATGTGGTTTGAATGTGTTCTGTAGATTTAATTCAGTTTACATGTGGTTTGAATGTGTTCTGTAGATTTAATTCAGTTTACATGTGGTTTGAATGTGTTCTTGTAGATTTAATTCAGTTTACATGTGGTTTGAATGTATTCTGCAGATTTAATTCAATTTAGGCTATATGTGGTTTGAGTGTATTAATAATAATAATAATAATAATAATAATAATAATAATAGTAAGGGTTTAGCTTCCGTTTCCTCATCCAGGGATGATATCAGTGACGTCCCAACAGCATACATCACTGCAGATCAATTCACCCAAATCAATCTGCAAAAGAAGTGTGCTGAGGAGAAGTAAGGTCCTAAACGAAAGCCGATCCGGTGATCAAAACTGGTCAGGGTAGATCAATTAAATCTATGGTAGGAAAAGGTTAGTCTTAAACTTACTACAGAAAGTTGAAAGAGAAGATCAAGAGCGAAGATTAGCAGGTAAAGAGTTCCTGGTTGTGGCTGCTGCGTAAGAAAATGAAGAAACTGCCCAAATGAATGTATTCTTTGGATTTAATTCAGTTTACATGTGGCTTGAATGTGTTAGATAGATGTAATTCTCTAATTTTGTTACAGGGTTACCTTTGTTGTGTCCAGGTTACCCGTTTTGTGTCCGGATTATCCGTGCTGTTTCCAGGTTACCCGTGTTGCGTCCGGAATGCTGAAGAATAGACCAACTGTGGATTGCATTTGTCGTAAATGACGACACGGCTCTATGATTCAAACCAACTTCAGAAAGGGTAGAAAGTTGGTGAGCGCCTTGGCGCTAATAATTGCTATAAAATTTTCTTAACCGAATTGAAAAGTTTCTATTCGTGTCCGACCCCATTTAAACTGTAATTCAAGGGAAGAAGATGATGATGATGATGATGATGATAATAATATTGATCTAATTCAGTTTATAAGTGGTTTAAATTTCATTTGTGCAAAGCTCGTTATAATCATTTAACTGTCATTTTTCAATATTGTGATTTTAAAATTTATGTATATTTACAGGTAATAGAAATGCTGCGGAACTTTGCTCAGACAATTAATGGTAAAGATGAGGCTTGTGTAGTGTTCATACTTAGATGTCCTGCAAGCATTATGAAAGATGACGTGAAAGATATATTTGGGATCGACAAATGTCCTGCTCTTGAAGGAAAACCGAAGCTATTCTTCATCCAAAGAGGTACCGATATGCATTTACTTAGAATAAATGTGCGTAGAAGCAATAATTATAAGTTCAGATTTTTTGTATTTTGAATTAATTTTTTTATTTCTACAATTAAAATATTTTGCAGCAACTGTTTGAGAAGTGCAGAACTCTTATGTAGTTAGACAAACAATAGTATTATCTAACATTACTAGTGTCATGTTATTACTACTATTCTCATTATTCTAGAGTCTGCTATTAGTTACCATTTTCGCTAGTATTATTATTTTCCAAAACGATTGACAAATTTTGCGGTCTCTTCGTATCCCAACCTTAACTAAACTGGGATTCAAGGGAAAATGATGCTGATGATGATTTTTATTGTGTATTATATTATTTTACTTGTTTTTGTTCCTCTGATTGGATTTGGTTGCATATTACTCAATGTAGTTATTGACGACAATGGCACTCTAATTGTTGTTACTATTAAGCGAGAGAAAGCGGAAGCGGAGTGCAGCCTATGGACGAAGGTGATGGAGCTAACGGTGGGAGAGGACCTTGTAATCCACCTTCCAACCAGCCTGGGACTGACGGCACGGATACTAATCCTTCCAGACAGTCCGGGACTGCGACTGACAGTACGGATAGTAATCCTACTGGTGAAGGAGGCGGTAGCTCTAGAATAGTCCATCGTTTGAGTGATATCCTAGTTACAACCTTGTATGGTTAGATACAGCTTGAAATCTTTGTAGCCACCATGCTAAACAATTCTCTGCTATCTCTAGAGAGACTATTCATCTATAGAAATTGTCTATCTTTAATTTTATTAAGTTCACTGATTTAATTTATTTCTATATTTGTTGATTGATTATTTTATTTAATTAAATAATTACATGTAGTTTATTAATAATTAACTTTATAATTAACAAATTTTAAGTATTTGAGGTCTATATTAGAGTATGATGGGGAGTTTGAACAGGAGGTTACTAGTAAGATTCAGGCTGGATGGGCAAAGTGGAGGGCAGCTAGTGGAGTGTTGTGTGATAGGAGAATCCCCCTAAGACTGAAAGGCAAATTTTATAGTTCTGTGATAAGGCCAGTAATGGTGTATGGTTCTGAGTGTTGGGCACTAAAAAGGGAACATTTGCAGAGTTTGCATGTGGCAGAAATGAGAATGTTAAGGCTAATGTGTGGAAGAATTAGGAAGGACAGAATGGAAAATGAATATGTGAGGATGAAATTGAGTGTTGAGGGGATCGGGGATAGGTTGGCTCAGTCAAGATTGAGATGGTATGGGCATATTGTGAGAAAGGCAGACGAGGATGTAGTAAAGAGAGTTTGGAGGGAAGAACTGGATGTTAAGCTATAGAGAGGTAAACCACATTTGTCGTGGTGATTATGAAGGACATGAAAAATAGGGGATTGACTGATGATATGGTGTGGGACAGGGAGGACTGGAGAAAGTCTATTCGTATCCCGACCCTTGTTAACTGGGATTCAGGGGAAGATGATGATTATGATGATGATTATGATGATGATGACGATGACGATGATGATGATGATGATGATCCATGCTTAATAGTTATATTAAAATATATATATATATATATATATATACATGTATTTCTATGTATAGCTATAGCAGTTTACATGTAGTTAAAGTTATACATTATCCATACATAAAATTGTAAAAAATAATTAAGTTTATGAAAAGGACAAAGAAATTCCTTGGACTGAAACTATAAGAAAAAAGATTAAGTAGGATAGGTCCTGGTCCTGTGACATATGTTAAAACTGCATGAAAATAATCCAATAAGAAACATGCTTACATGTTAAAACTACTTGAAAGTAATCCAGTAAGAAAAGCGCTTACATGTTAAAACTACATGAAAATAATCCAATAAGAAAAGTGCCTTCATACTGGGTGGTCAAGAATAAATGAGACTACTTTAAAACTGATAAATTTAACAATTTTTATCCGAGCTTCTTACTTAATTCACTAAATTAAAGATTAAATCTTTTTAATGAATATGTTAAATATGTTAAATACTTTAAGTACTTTAATTAAGAACTTTGTTCCTTTAAAAGCTCGTTTACAAAGTAAAGCTAATGTTAACGTCAGTTTCCTCACTCGAGGCGATGTCAGTGACGGGCGAGCCCAAGATTTGAACCCCGCACATACTGATCCGCGGTCGAATATATTGCCGACATCGCCACAGCCAGTTTAGAATCGATATCAGCGATTGCACATAGACCACTTGGTCCATGAATGTCTGAATAGAATGTCTTAATAGAATGTCTCAATAGCGTAGGGGTGACGTCATGAAGTTTTAAATGACAGATCCTGAGGTGAATTGAACCCTCGTGGGTTCGAATCCCAGCCGCGCTGATCTGAGAGTAAAATCTCGGACATTCACTGGACTGGTTACACGGAAAATGGAACAAATTACCTAACGGTTTAAACATATGGTATTAAAAGTGATAGATATCAACGTAGTTGATCATTTCACTATGATGTGTGTTTACTTTACTTTTTGGTGTGTTGATGACTGTGACATTTAAGTTTAACAATAAAATAAGCTCTCGAGGTCTCTGGACAGATAGTGGGCGGGGTTTACAAATTGTAGTGGGCCGGCTTTATAAATTGTTTTTCTGTACTATAGATAAATGTGCTGTGGATAGAAAATCTGCCGTATTGACAACCCTGGCCTACACTTATGCCTACCTGGCTCGCTACTTCGATATCAGCCTTCTCAACAAGACGGTATGCTGCTAAATACATTTCTCTCTCCCTCTCTCTTAGTGTACTGCCTACTCGCAGGTCCATGGTATATTACGCCTCCACTCTTCTCTCTCTTCCGCTTTCCCCTTCGTTTCAACATATGAGTGGGTCTTTATATCATCTAAAATACCTAAATAGATTTATATAAAACATAATCATCAACTTTCCTTGAATCCCATCTTAACTTGAGTCGGGATACGACTAGATCTTCTCCAATACTCTCTGTCCTACCCGATCACAATACTCTCGTACCATTCCATTCGATTAAATATTTGTAGCAATTTCTGGAAACTTCGCTCACCAACCGAATGCCCTTTCTGATTTTGTCTGGGATCTTATATAGGCCTATGTCGCCTTTTACAACACTTGCTGTACACGGTTGGTCTATTCTTCAAGCATCCCGGACGAAGAACGAGGTAGCCTATTTATACAATTTATAATACATTTATTAAATGCAATGTCCCTGCCATTGCCTAATGGCGAGGAACTGGACTTTAAATTCTGAAGATTTATTCATTTCATTAGGAAATAAGAAGGGGTAAGCATCTCTGTTCAGTCCACATGCTATATATTATTATTTATTGATATGAAGTCCACTGCGCAAATATCTCTGTAACCTGAGAATCCTGAACACTGAACTGATCATGTTGTTGTTTTAAGCAGAAATATTGATCTCCTCAGTGTACTGCATCAACAACAACAGCACAACATAAATCGAGATATATTGAAATAATGCATAACAAAAATAACATATGCATAACATATCTGTTGCTGCATATCGAAAGTGTAAATTACTTTATAAGATAAAACTTTAATCTACGATTGATGATGCTGGTTTCTTTTGACGTCCCTGACATTGACTTATGGCGAGGAACCGGACGTTACATTCTTATTGATTGATTAATGGATGGATTGATTGATTGATTCCAGACTAATCGTATTGCGGAAAGGTTTATTGAACCCGGAACTGTTGCAGTGTACCAGAGCACCACTCTCAAAACCTTCTACTTCAGACCTAACTAAATCTTAAGGAAAGTAGATGTTCTGCGTGGCTCACTCAACCAAACACTTGTGGTGGTCAACCCGTAGTGATTGCGTGGCTCTCTATCCAACACTTGTGGTGGTCTAGCCGGGGTGACCAGACAGATGTAGAGATGAACTCTCATTTTGAAAAACTCTTATGGACTAAGGAATACAATCTTCAGAATACATTTTTTATTGAAATTTGACTCTAAAGAATATGCCCTATGGACAATTAGTTTAGCTTGCTATTGTTAGTGAAGTTTTTAGAATAAATTAACTTTCTGTCAATTTTTCCGCATGTTTAATTATTTGTCTTGTAATGCTTAGGCTGCGCTGAAACGGATATCCACCGTATAATTTCTGAAAACAATCTGAAAGATATCCTGAGAGGAATTAGAGTGATAATTAAAAAACTTTATTAATTTAAATAAGTTGTGGATAGAAAAGGTACCAGTCAGCACTAGCGCAGTCAGTGGCGTGTTGAGTAAGCGTTCGACTCGAGTACCTAGATGCTGGGTTCAAATCCTGTGCAAGTCCTGTGGCTCACCCAATATTGACAATCCTGCTGGTGTGGGATCCGGTGCCCATTCGACATAGTCTTTTTAAGAACGTATTTGAATATGAAGGAATATAATAGGGTCTGATATTCTGAAGATTATTGTCCGTTAACCACAGCTGAGACAGCAATTAATATTTTGTGGTTGAGTGATAATATCAGAAAATTGCTCCTAAAGTTATTTTTGTGCACTCTAGTAACAAATAAATAACAGCACACTGGGCCAGGAAGCACAGATGCTTGTTTAACGCCCATTTCCTCCTTCCTCTCTATGGTTATTATTATTATACTGCCTTTGGATGGCGCATATATCAATTGCAGCCGGCGTCAATTTAAGAATAACCTTCCAACACCCTGGGATTTTTTTCAAATCTGCCAACACTAATTATAGATCTGTCTAACATTCGTATAGTTATATGCTAGTAATAGCCTGATCTTTATTACATAGGTCTTGTTCCTGGGAAGCGGTAGACGTTGGGGATGAAAAGTCTGTCAACTATTCAGTTTTTCAGTAGTTACAATTATTCAATTTTTTTTAAAGTAACCTAGACTATTTTACCGCATAATGAATTAAAATTCTGCTTTATTAATGCGATATATAGGTGTAAGAAATTGTCTATTTAGTATACGTTCTGATGATACGACAACAGATAACTGAGAAAAAACCTTGAATGGGAGGTAACACTTTGAGGGATGTTTATCACAATGCCGTGCAAAAGTTAGCGTGTAGGCCTACATGAAAATAGGAGGTATATAAAAATTAAGATTTTCCTCTCAAAGTAATTGGTAATCATATGACGAATTTCTCTAAACAAACCCTAAGATGTAGATTATGTTATCGTGACAATGTAATCTACACGAGAATGATATAAATATAAAGTATTGGATGCATCTAATATTTAATCTACTATTGACGAATTATATACTAGAGCTCACAATTGAATTATAAATAAACTCAGGAGATCAGTTGATTCTCACTGCAAGAAAGACAATAACCACTGATTATCATTACAATAAAAAATACGAAGGATTGCTACTGTAAAAAGTATGAGAAAAATGTATTTAAATTGAATCAGAAATAAGAACAGAAATCTATAAAATAAATAAATATGGCGGCGTCTTCAAGTGAAAGAGTTGAGAGCTTCTTACCGGCGATTTACGACATCATCAAATAGTAAGTTTTCTAAAGTATTACTGCTTGATAATGTGCTTATATTGCCTATAATTGTGAACGCAAATGTAAAGTCTAATTATAGCGTAATACTAAATAACGTTAAATATGTCTGTTCAAATCTGTTGTCCATAAGTAGCACTTTTTGCGATTTTTTAAAATAATTCCCCAATGTGGACTGGTTTTGTGGAGTTTGGACCTTGCACTGTTTAGAGCCTTTTAGCTTTTGCTCGTCGGCTTTGATCTTGTTCAGCAGTGCTCGATGTTGTCTTTAACGAGAGTAGTAATAATTGCTGTTGTTGTCCAAAGTTGGAAATTTTTCTGCATGTCTCAGTTTGAGTAGCATATTATATAGTACACCAATATACTAAATTTAATGTATCAGAATTCTTAACGTATATAATTTTAATTTTGTCTGACTATTCTATTTGATATGGTTAAAATTTTATAGCACGACATTCTGCCTGCATTTTGATTAAGTTCAGGCAGCTCTGATATTGTTGATAAAGCTTCTGAAGTAATAAGAATTTTGCCTATTTTGTTTTATTTATTTATTAGTTGTTTAAATAATGTCTAAATGAGTTAACCAAATTTTAAAATAATAATAACGTTAATAATAATAATAATTAAGATTTAATTTCAATATTGCTACAAACGCTTATGTTGGAATTTGTGCCATGGGCTCTCTAATAGGTGACCTACTGTACACTTAGTTTTCTTTGATTATGATTAAATTGTAAAATAGGCTCGATTATTTGATTTTACAGCAGCGTGGACCGAGATCCTGCTGAGCTGGGCAACAAGATTGCAGTGCTCCAGCAACAGTTCCAGACTGCCAAAGAAGAGATAGAGAAACTACCTGGAATTGAGCTTAGCCCCGAACAGCAGTTAGAACGGATGGAAGTTCTGCGCTGTCAGCTAATCTCTAAATCAGAACTGCTGAGAAAGTATAAGCACCTCACGATATCAGATATTCCATCCTAGTTTCGATATTTACTGTATTGCTCTGTGTTATCAACAAAGATTAGTAGAATGTGCATTCCAACCCTGAACATGCTGAACTGGGGTTCAAGAGATCATAATGAGTATGAGTAGAATACAGTGTAAACAATCAGCTGCAACGTGGCTTCTACTTGTGTTATGTTAATAAGTAACTGAACATATATTTGTGCACTAAACTGCAAGAAAATTAATGCACTTTTAGTCTGCGTTATATTTTATTGTATTCATTATTGTATTGTGTATTTCAGTGTTGTATTGTGTATTTCAGTGTTGTATTGTGTATTTCAGTGTTGTATTGTGTATTTCAGTGTTGTATTGTGTATTGAATTGTTGAATTATGTATGTCTTTGGTTACGCATATTAGTGGTCTACCTGAATTTAGGCTTAATACAAACAATGGAACCATTTTTAAATCATTAGGTATAAATTGTGTAGTTAATGTGGAAATGAATAATTATTAGTTCGTAATTATTTGTAATCACAGATTTAATTTAATGGCAATAATAAAACAATATATCAGTATATTTTATTGTTTTCATTCTTTGACGATCTCTGATAACACTTTGGGAATACTCCAAATAGGTTCAGGAAATTGAGGATTTAATGTATCGATAACAGTGCTTGTTCCTGAGAGACAATTAATGCAGCTATAAAAAGGAATGTTTAGCCATGTGATAATGACTAAACTAAGCTAAGTTGATGTTTTACATCAACTGGTAGCTTGTATTCAGACTTGCAGAGGTCTAGATGCTACATCAATTGTGGCCTTTAGTTTTTAGGCTATTGGACTTACACTATATAAATATATTTATTGATAAATTGACTTTATAAATAATATATTTATTGATTGATAAAGTTACCTTATATATAAACTTATTGGTTGTTAAATTGACCTTATAAATATACTTAGTGATTGATAAATTGACCTTAATCACCAAATAAATTTAAGAATTAATTATTGTTAGAATGCAAAAGCAAACACTAAATTCTCACAGTATTCATAGTAATTTATTGATAAACCACCAAACACTCTATTATTATTATTACCTATTATTAATATGGTGGAATATAGTCCACCAAACACTCACTGTTACACCATCAATAGTTATTCAATTAGAGCAATAAATATTAGTTTTGTCAACAGACTTCAAAGAAAAAATACAAAGTTCAAATCCTGATAAAGTATGGAAAATCAAAACAGACACCTACAACATAAAATAAATCCTTTCTTTGTAGCTATAAAATGCAAACTAGAAAATATCGCTCAAAAGTTAGTGTAGACAATGGTAGATACTGTGAATAAAATAAGCAGATAAATGCAGAGCAAATAAAAAGGCAAACACGAGTAAATGCTCTATGAAACTTAAAAGGCTACACGAGATACATAGCGATACTAAATATTATGCAAAGCAAGTAGAACGAAAATATCAGACATTAAGATGGCAGTTTTATATAAATACTTCACTTTAGAAAATAGTAGACTAAAATAATGGATTTTGATAGGTAACTAAAATAGCAGATTTTAATGGTTGACTAATACAGTTGACTAAAATGGCTAAATACACTAATATAAATTGGCTGTACCAAGCGGAAGTCAGAGATTCTCTTCACATGAGATGTACACAATACTAGGACTGATAAAGACATCAGATGTAATGTACCGAGAGAGAGAGAGAACACGAATCCGTCACATAGAAACACAACACTAGAGATACGCCAATGGAGTGTGAGAGAGAATTTTAAAATCTCTTGATGAGAAAGAACAAAACAGTAGGACTCAGCCATTAAAGTAAATTCACGGAGACATCTACAAAGCTCTTCTCGGTCTTGATTTACTAGCAAGACACTTCACATTGGATTCTTTGTGTGTAAAATAAGCTTATATAGCTAACGTTAACGTCAGTTTCCTCATTTGAAAGTGATGTCAGTGACGGGCGAGCCCAGAATGCTAATGTGTACTAGGCTAATAAAGCTTAATAATGGCAGCACGAGTGAGAGAGACTCATAAAGATGCATAATATATAATAAAAGTACAAACGAAGAAGTGCTCGCGAGAATTGGTACAGAAAGGCAGTTGATAAGTGCATTAAGAAATAGAAAGAAGAACTGGATAGGACACAATCTGTGTGTGGATAGTTTACTAAAGAGGTCATAGAAGGTAGAATGGGAGGAAAGAAAAGCCGAGGCAGACCGAGATTAGGAATGTCAGATGATTTAATGATCTGCTCATATGTGGACATGACGAGGAAAAATGAAGACAGAGAAGTGTGGAGGCGTTATATGCCATGGACCTGCCAGTAGGCAGTGCACTAAGAGAGAGAATATATAAAATATACATCAAATCAGAAAGATTTTATCCACAGGTTAATTTAAATCTCGCACAAGACTACAAATGAACTAGACACAAATACTAGAATCGCACGATAGCAATTACACAATTCATGAGATAAATCGATACAAAAATGGAGAATCAAACTACGGACAATTAGAAAATTAGCACATAAAAATGTTTGCAGCACGGAATGCAATCCTGAGAACTTTATGAGATTTTGTAAAAAATTGGCAGCACTGCTAGCAAGAAATAGAAACAATGGAATACTGCAAAATTGCACATTTAAGATATTTTACATCATCATATGACGATATTAGGGACCACCATTTCTGGGAATGTGTTAATAAAAGAGAAATGCCATAAATATGAGAGGTTTCTTTAGAATATACTCAAATAAGATATATGCAACACAAGTTAACTAAGTCAATTAAATGCTACAGCCTAGTTTAACGTCAGTTTCCTGCTCGATAGTACGTCCACAACAGGGAAGCTCTGGACTTGAACCCTGCATCTACTGAACCACAGTTGGACAACATCCAACATGCCACAGGCTCTGAACACAATTCATCAGCTAAGTCACAAGTCAGCAAGCCATGGATCATGAACAAGCCATTAGTGCTGGCTATGCAGTCAGAGACGTCACTGACAACACCTTGATACGATGACTGACTTCTAATTACATAGCATAGCAGTTTAATCTTCTATATGCCATGCCATCTAATACTAACAACTGCATAGTATATATTTGGTTATCGTTCAGACTGTAAAATGTTCTACATCTGGACACAATTATACTTTTTACAAATCGTCAGGTAATTGATTTAGTGATAGGAGTTTTCAACCAGATGCTAAAAGTAAATAAAAAAGATCATAATGAATTTAGTCGCTAGTACATTACGCTGACTCATAGAAAGGAATGACAAGAAGATAATTTACATTAGAAGCAAAATCTACATAAGTCTACACAACTAATACACATGACAAGTCTACACAACTCGTAAAACATGACAAGTGTACAAAGCTCATAAACATGACAAGTGTACACAACTTGTAAACATGGCAAGAGTACACAGCGGTTGTATAGTTAAATTATGCATGACATGACAGCACCTTAAGCACGTTTAAAATTCTATAAAACTATGAAGGCACAAACTATTGAGCTAATATAGCAGGGCAAGAGATGCTATATGATAATATCCTCAGATCAAAGATGTAAATACAACATGCAGAATACCTCTAATGTTCATACGAGGCAAAATGAGTCAGCACAAGTAAAGTTGACTATTTTCAACACTCTGGACATAAATTGGCGTAACTTTTTCTATCACGCGGATAAAGTCTATCTGGGAATTGAACCTGTAGCATATAGGCTATAAACATTACATTGAGACGATCCAACTAGTAAAATATAGCAGAGTTAAACATAACTATCTTACATCAAAATACATAACTACAATTAAAATGAGATTTGAGAACTCGAGTTGAACGCTTAGCATACAATACCATTTTAAAAAATTCTTGAGACTCCTGCAGGAATTGACAGTGGTGTTTTTAGTGTTTTTATAAAGACCATGTACTGACAAACTCTGACCACAATTATTAAACCTATGCACACTGAATCACTAATCACAGACAATAGAGACGTAGTTCTGAGTAGATCACACAATATAATATATAATCCATGCTAATACTCAGTAGAAACACAAGCTGAGCGCTAACTACAACGTGACCTGAATTAATACACTCGGGCGCTGGTAAACGTTTCATAATGCAGGCTGAGTCTAAATGTTGAGTTCAGTATAATCTTGACACCCAAGAAATAGAGGAAATGTTAATCTAATTCTCACAAATAATAAAAGGTTTACAATGCTGCCTGTTTACACTTAAAAACACACGTTTTACACTTACATACACGTGTTTAGAACACAATAGAATGCTTTAGTCTTTGCGACGCACGTTATCTTCACAACGTATCTATGTAACTTCATTACATTCAACTTAGAAGTTGTACACAAGTTCAGGTCTTATAAAAAATACACAATATTATAAATACTACATCGGATACACAATTTAAATACTAAACACAAAGCAACTGAAATTTGATAAAATCAATGTACTATAAAAGTGCAAAATGCTCGGAAATCTGAACAATCAAAGTGCTAAAAAATACATAAAAAGCACTAGAACATTATTGAAACATTTTAGAAAAAATATCAGCAAATATGCCAAAGACGAGTACAAGTAAATAGAATATCCCTGAAAATGTTCTGAGAAAAGTAACACTAGAAAATAGATGGTTTTCACGAGTGACTTGACATAAATCTCTTCTAATACGCATAAAAAATCAATCAATTTATCTGCTTGCAAATGTAAAACTGGATGTGCCAACAATAAAAATCCATTACACTACAAAAATATCTTACACTACAAAAATATCTCGCTACTGAATGCTAAAGCACAATCAATTGCCTCAAACAGAAGGGTTGCAAGAAACTACACGATCACCATCATCTATTAATTATTTATCAGACACAACCAGCATTTCTCTTCAAAGACTCTTTTGCTCATCACAACATCCACACAGGTGAGAGTGGCTGCTCAATTGTAGCGACCCTGCACGCGTGACTCAGAGTCGTCGCTCTGCACTCTGTGACGTGTAGAATCATGCGGCTCTGCACGTCAAAGAGTGCAGAGTTGTGCGACTCGGCACGAGCGACTCTGTATGAGCGACTCAGCAGGCGAGCGACTCTGCACGCGAGCGACTCTACAAGAGCGATTCTGCACGCGAGCGACTCTACACAGCCTCACCCAGCTTTCTCTTCTCGCACGTGTCCGCGGAGGAACCGAGCGAGGAGTCGGGACTGATCCTGCGGTACACGTCTCCAGCAAGCATAGGTCCGTCCACGTTCACCTTCTTCCAGTGGTCCCACAGCGCACACAAAACCTCCGTAGTGGTAACGTTGTCCGTGTTGTGCGCGATGAGACGCAGAGTGAATGCACCATCCTGACGCAGGTAGCGTCCGATGAACTTGCGCACGAGCTCAGTCGTGTAGAAGTTGTCTCCCGACTCACCGCTACTAGCTGGCGGCAAACGACCTCCGAGACGTAGATGATTGGTCGCAAACCTGCGAGAAAAGCGAGAAAGTCAAATACGTAACAGCGCGACAACATGAGGTGAAGAATTGCAGAACTTTTACGGGCATGAAATATTCCTCGACTTAACTTATTGCTCTTCATCGATCTGCAGAAAAATTGTGAACTATAGCAAATTTTAATATTTTAACTTTCATTAAAATGCATCGCCTTAGCAGCTTATATTTCTAGTACGTACTTTTGACGTCTAAACGTTTTATAATGCTAATGCTAATTATTTATATATACTTATTTCATGGGCTCCAAAGGAAGCTTGCTGAGACAGGGAACTGATGTTTTACTAGGATTTAGGCATCAAACTTTTATTCTGATACTGTAATCGTCGACAACATCAAGCACTATGGAACCAAAGCCAAACCAATGAACTCGCAACAGAAAAATGTCCCCTAACCGGTACAAATCCGATATTCGAGCAAGAGTCCAAAAACACTACAACACATCAAGAGAGCAGACCTGACTTTATCGGAGACAATGAAGGCACGCAGGACCCAGACGAGCAGAGAGGCAATGCTGGCTGTAAGCACAAACACCATCCAGAACCAGAGGAACGTGTAGATCTTCTCGTTGTACATGTTCACTGGCAGCACACACTGTACCGTGTATCTACACATGTACACATAGATACATATCATGTTCAGTGCACATAGATACATATCATGTTCAGTGCACATAGATACATATCATGTTCAGTGCACATAGATACATATCATGTTCAGTGCACATAGATACATATCATGTTCAGTGCACACTGTACCGAGTACCTACACATGTACATGTATATATTAACTTTTCATTCATAACGGAAAGCTCCCAGTCTTAAACAGCCTATTTAAAGGCATCAGTTACCATTATAGTTTGATAATTTGGTATTATTATTATTTTACAAGCTAAATATATTAATTACAGTGCATACACAAAAAGCAGTACAAACAATGTGCAGTATAAACAATACTTATACCAACATAATGCAGTAATGGCTTTCTATAGATACAAGTGAATATATTTTCAAGATATTAATTAATGTATATTTGCACGCATCATGAAGTAGAGCACACACTACAGTGCATCACACTGATATACACAGATGCTACTTACATGTTGTAGCCCACAAAACAATAAATAAATAGTAAATGCAACATTAAAGCTAAAGCTAAGGTTAACGTCAGTTTCCTCACTCGAAAGCGATGTCAGTGACGGGCGAGCTCAGGATTTGAACCCGCACCTACTGATCCGCGGTCGAGTAACTTACCGACATCGCCACTGGCTCCAGCTAGTATCAAAGAGTCTACTGGGACACTAAGCAGCTAACACTCATATACAAGCACATTGCACACACACGCCTATGCATACATTAAAAACATAAAATACATATACACTTGCATATATGAACATACAGACACACAAATGTTTTTTCCAAGCATAATACACATACACATGCGCACACGTGCATAAGTAAGCATACATGTACATGCACATTAGCAAGCATGTAACACATACACACATGTGCATAAGCAAGCATAAATATATATGCACATAAGTAAGCATATATACACATGCACACACATAAGCAAGCATACCTACAAATGTACACATATAAGCAAGCATACATACGCATGTACACACATAAGCAAGCACACACATGCACACACATATGCAAGCATACATACAAATGTACACACATTAGCAAGCATACGTACAAACGCACACACATTAGCTAGCAAGCATACATACAAATAGACACACATAAGCAATCACAAACACACATAAGGAAATCTTGCATTCACTGACACACACATAAGCAAGCATACGCACATAGAAACACAATTTCAAGCAAACATACACACGCACACATGTAAGTAAATCTAGAACTGAACGAGGGACGTACGACTGAGTGTTGACAACGTCCTGGCCACGGATACGGAAGTCGCAGAAGGTGACTCTAGGAAATGCTACATAGCTCTCCTCTGTCCAGTCTCTGTGAGCAGCCATGTCGCTGATCATGTCTAAGCCAAACGTGTTGTACTTGGTGTTCAGCACCAGGTTCAGTACAAACAACTGTCACACACAGTACAAACAACTGTCACACACAGTACAAACACTGTCACACACAGTACAAACAACTGTCACGCACAGTACAAACAACTGTCACACACAGTACAAACAACTGTCACACACAGTACAAACAACTGTCACACACAGTACACAGAGGAAGTACTACACAATAACAAAGTACACTAAACAGAGTACACTAAACAGAGTACACTAAACAGAGTACACTAAACAGAGTACACTAGCTCACCAAGAAAGCACAGAGAGAGTATTTGAACAAAGTAAAGATAGCGTACAGGTCTGGATAATAACATAGAGTACGTAAAATCTGTTACAAATTACGCAGAATATTGATTATCAGGAACTCATTATATAAACAAAATATACTAAACAAAGTACCATAAGTCACCTTGAGAGTATATACAGAGAATTTTGCAGAGCAAAATAGAGTAAAAATTACCCAGACCTGTATTCTAGCAGAGGTCTTTGCTTTACGTACTGTATATTAAAAATATTATAAATGTGCAGAATATTAATTATCAGAAACTAAGCGTAGATTGAAGAAGATTAACATAGAGACCTGAAGAAACACGTTTCCAATGTACAGCAGCTTCGAGACAAGAAACAGGATTAGCAGATAACTGCCTAGTCTACAACAAACACACACAAACATTGATCTATCAGGTTCACTCATTTCAACTACTCTTTCTGAGAAATATAGTACATCTTACAATATTTTATGAGACAACAATTTGAAAAACTTAAATCTGGAAGGCTACTTATCTGGCTATGCAAATTTAGTCCTTAAATACACTGCAGGCATAAATATTACAACGTCATGATCAGCTTAGAGAACAGGGATAACGAGGCATTCGTTCAGCATCTAGCGTATATTTTAATTTTCTTGCTAATTTAGGTTTTCTGAGCTTAAAATTTCACTAAATAATTCTTTATTTCACTAGTAGCTATATTTTAATATAAATTATAAGTTATCTAAAGTATTACAATTCAAATATAACAATCTAAAGTATAAGATGGTAAAGTATAATAGTAATTTTTATATTAAATATACTGGAAATTACAAGAAGTTGCATATACACATCAATAAATACAAGAAATCAATTCAAAACTATAGACGTCAATATCAGGCTTCCAGTAAAAGGACAATATCAACAAAGAAGTAAAATATTCTGCGACAATCATAACATTAAATAGCTACTTAATAACTACTGGGGAATTTAAACGAAACTTGGATTAAATCATACCTACGACCGCACATCACACACGACAGGCACCTCAGCACATATCGTGCGTTAAGATGCGGCTTCTCACTGTCGCGCCTGCTGCACAGGAATCTATCGAGGTGCCTAACGAGCAGGTGCAGCTTGCGCTCGTGCGTCTCTGCCGTGTCTGCACGAGCCAGTGTGCCCGCTACGCGCAGGATGTTGTCAGCGTCAACGCCTGCCTTGTGGTTCAACCCGTGCCAGATGAGCGATGGAGCGTAGAAGAGAATTGCCTGAACGAGAAGAATGAACGGAATCCACTGATAATACGATACCATCTGAAAATACAGCATCACTACCATATAATAGAGGATATAACAGGAATATCTAGTGATATCTAGATAGCAGCGAAGGTTGTTGGAACAGAGATGATTGGATATCATGATTTCTGGTTGACATTTCAAACACTAACATTATTTGACAGAATACCAATACATAACGGTTAAAAATTTGTAAGAACGCATTGAACTAAAATAGTGGTCCTAAAACTTAACTCTAGCAAGCAGTCATATCTCAAACATTACAGAACTATAAAATAAAGTTTTTAGAGTAACTAAATTTTCCATATGCAGTTAAGTCCAGTTATGTTACAGAATAAATAACTGATTATATTATTTTTCAGGTTTCATTTAGTACCGAGCTAGCAAAGATAATCAGAAGCAAAATGTGAAAAACTAAAACAGCAAAGAATCCAAGTGTAAAGCTTAAACATCTTAGCAATCCTTGCCACAATGGCCATCACTTTGGTAAAAGCTAAGGTTAACGTCAGTTTCCTCACTTGAAAGCGATGTCAGTGACGGGAAAGCCCAGGATTTGAACCCCTCACATACTGATCCGCGGTCGAGTATCCTACTAACATTACCACTGGCTCCAGCTCACTTTGATCACGGAATAACCAAAATTCAAACCTGTCTCGGAGTTTCAGGATCAACCGGCACATCTTTATCCCAGGGCAGATAGTATGTGTTCTTGATCCAGCAGTAGTTTGTCGTGAACTTTGTGTGAGAGCCAGTAAAGTGCACCGGTGCCCAGCACGTGATTGGATTGCGCACGTACTGATTCATGCAGACCAGGCCCGAGAAAGCCACGAGCAGCACCACAGTATAGCGAGAGCTCAGCCGATCTGCAAAGTCATCGTCGTTGCCACCGCGAGTTCTGGATGAGCCAGATATTAGAGACACTAATCCATCCATAGTCTTAGTTCAGATTTATATACTGGTTTTATAATCAGCATATATCTAAACTAATTTATAAATATTAATCAGTATTATTATAGATAATTTAATGGATCACTATAATCTTGTAATATTTCCAATACTAAACTCTCCTTTGTAAGCTGAAAATGGGTCAAATATCCTATTCACAAAGAAAGATGCTGATAGTTTTACAGGGTTTCATTCAGAATATTCATTGCAGTTCATTTATTTTCAAAATAAATCTACCTATATTTATATTCTCTTCTGATCATAAGATTGAACTAATCGTCGTGCATTAATTTTTAAAATATAGAACATTTACGATTTCTTATAAGTACAAACAACAATGTTTAGGTGCTGAAAGGTATTGCAACATATCTCAATAAGCCTACAGGTATGTTTTCTATAAAATTATAAATACTAAAGACTGCATTATTAACGAAATGTATATTGTAATATATCATCCTAATGAATTAACAATATTAATTACTGCGCTATGCAAAATTTAATTAGCAATGAAATTAAATAAAAGTTCTTACAATGAAATACAAAGAAAATAAACTAAAATCAGTGCACAGAGTTAAGAAATATAGCAATAACAACAAAGCAGAAAACTTTGACGCCAAAACTGGCTTATAAACTCAGCTGATTGGGTCCCGATATTCGCCAATCAGATGACGGCAAACGAAGCTTTCTGGTTTTTAGAGATGGGAATCGAACCGAACCCGAACCGAACCGAACCCTAAAATCTAGAATTTTAACCCAACCGAACTCGAACCCAGACTCTGACCGAACCCGAACCCAGACTCTGGCCGAACCGAACCGAACCCGAACCCAGACTTCGTCCGAACTGAACTGAACTGAACTGAACCGAACTGAACCAAACTCTTGGAGTTCCTCTCTTCTTCACCAGTCTGACATTAATTAAAGATAGTAAGAACAATATAAATATATATTAGTTTTTGCATTTACATGTCTTACAGTATCTAACAATACATATTCAGGTAAGGCTGGTTCCGACACAAATTTTAATATGGTAGCGGTACAAAGGAATGGTAGCGGGAAGCGAGACGGGCCTACAGAAGATAATGGATAGTCTGAATGATACGGCATTGAAATATGGAATGAAGATTAACACCAAAGAGACAAACGTGATGAGAGTATCCCATAAAAATATGAAAATGCTTGACTCAAGCTAGGTGGATTTGTTCTTGTTAAATTCGAATTATGAATTTTTTCCTAATTTTAGTGTGCTACCTTTATATTTTTGCAGACAGATTACGAATAATTATATATGACATACTATATGTGTTAAGGCTATCTAGAGTAAATAATTTTTGCACCATAGCAATACAATATTTTCATAACTATTTTCGTAACTTCATAATTGATCTGAGAGTTTAAAATTTGAAACCCTAAGGTAAATTATGAAGCTTATTACTGGTCAGTTGATAGCAAACGGTGTATACTATGATCATTTTTCTATGGAAGTACACGTGTTTACTAAATCATCTTTATTTGACATTTTTATGTTACTAAATTGCACTTTGTCTCTGAAATATTGGATCAAATTTTAGCCAAGACATTTCCACTTAATTATAAACGTATCTAATATATAGGCCTATAGTGACAATAAAAATTAAAAAATTGATGAAGCATTCTATTTGCTCGTTATAATCAAGGAAAATATTTCAGATACAATAATAAAGCTAATTATCTATATTATGAACATTTGTTGGTCAACTAACAATAAATTAAATAAGAAATGTACAGGAATAAATACCACTTCTCTCCTTTTTTCATTGTCATATTTTACCCAGGTGAAAAATGTGGCAGCTATTATGACTGAATTAATTTTTAAGCATATTTACCATCAAATATTTTATACATGTTTGTCATAACCATAATTATTATAAATAAAGTTAAACAATTGAAACATTATCCAAGCCAAACCATTTCGAACTCGAATCGAACTCTTGCGAGTTGGAAAGCAAGCCGAACCCGAACCGAACCCGAACCCTTGTTAGAACCGAACCCGAACCGAACTTTCATTTTCAACGAACCGAATCGAACCCGAACTCTGGAAATTCATAAAATTCCCATCTCTATTTTCTATAAAATGGCCTATACATAGATTCATATTTCATACATTTTCTGCATTCAAGCTCCAGAAATGAAAAGCACCCAATCATGTTCTAAATCTAAAGTTTTTTTAGACATTCTATATAGACCTAGATATATAGATCGAATAATTGCAGAGATCTTGGCTTAGGAAAATATATGCATATTAGCTTCAGTATGCTAATTTTGCTTCCCTTTGCTTTTCTCAGTTTATAACTAAATTATACTTAATCGACTCGAAACTATCAATCGATAAGAACGATTCTTGCATGCTTCAGTGGCCCGGACACAACACGGGATCATATAGCATTATATGTCGTACAACTAATAGGGCCTAATTACAAATGCGGGTCGATAATGTGAGAATATAGATGCTTCGCCATGTTTTATCGTTTTGAAAATTTGGACATTCATATTTAAATTGAGAATATTAATTATTGTATTTTAAATATTACATTTTCATATTGTACGTGTATGATTTTAAAATATTCGTAATTATTTAGGCCTATTTCCACACCAAAATAAAATATCCTACAACTCAAAGATCTTTAAAATAGGTCTTTCTTTATTTTATGCTACAACTTTATTATCACGAATCTGCCTACATATTCGAATGTTAAATTAATTGCCATTGAACATTAATAGAATCTGATTGTTTAAATGTACAATTTCAAGCGAATGCGTGCATATCAGAATCAATTACAATGCTTTTAGATAGGTGTTTGCTAAACTTCTTCCATTGGCACATCGTAATGTGCAAACAGACACGTCTTGAAGATAATATTATATAAACCCTTAATTCTAATTTCTAGAGCCTAAAACTTTAACTTCTGGAGACTAAATCCACACCATCGGTTACCGTTGTGATAATATGTCTTGATCATAGTAAGTCCACGGAACTGTCATCATAGTCCGCAACAGGAACTGGACAAGGCGTTGAAAGCCAGGGCCAAAGGTCAGCGTATAGGCCTATATACACGTAGTAGGACAAAGGTCAGCAAATATAGACCAGAGTTCAGATAACTAGTCGACAATCTGCAGGGGTCACGGGAGCATTTATTTCGTGGAATTATTGAACATTGCAAAACAAAGCGCACTTTAGCTATTAATATATATATATATATATATATATATATATATATATATATATATATACAGTATATATATATATATATATATTATATATATATATATATATATATATATATATATATATATAATATATATAGATTGATGGGGATGTAGGGGAACGCTGTTCCACTAAGCACCAACTCTCATTTTTCTACAGCGTGTAACCCTCGCCGGGGACTTACTGTAAATTACTTAGAGAAAGAGAGAGAGAGAGAGAGAGAGAGAGAGAGAGAGAGAGAGAGAGAAAGAGAGAAAGAGAGAGAGAGAAGCGTTTGGTGATCAATGTATTTTTATAGTTTTTGATTCCTGATTAAATATAGT
>CAJHZI010000519.1:907500-912500 GCA_905160935.1 Enchytraeus crypticus | reverse complement strand
CCAGGATTTGAACCCCACACATACTGTTCCGCGGTCGAGTGTCCTATCGACATTGACACTGGCTCCAGCCAAGATGTTATCTTTAATTAGTAATCAATCAGTAGGAGTGATCAATTAGTCAATTAGTAATCAATCAGTAGGAGTGATCAATTAGTCAATTGGTAATCAATCAGTAGGAGTGATCAATTAGTCAATTAGTAATCAATCAGTAGGAGTGATCAATTAGTCAATTAGTAATTAATCAGTAGGAGTGATCAATTAGTCAATTAGTAATCAATCAGGAGTGATCAATTAGTCAATTAGTAATCAATCAGGAGTGATCAATTAGTCAATTAGTAATCAATTAGTAGGAGTGATCAATTAGTCAATTAGTAATTAATTAATACGTGTAATATAGGGCTGAGCTAAAAGTATATCGGTAAGTTTCCCGACAGCAGATCAGTAGGTTCGGGGTTCAAATCTAGTGACAGCCACGTCACTGATTTGCTTGCGAAATAGAAAACTGACGATAAACTTGATGTTTAATTTTATCACCATGCAAAAATCACATACAAAAATTCCTAAATTGTTCTCCTTTGCATTTGAATAGACCAATTAAAAATAGCTTATTCTCGAACTTAAAGCCGCAAACTATTACATACAATGTACATATACATGAATGAAGATGTAGCATGCATACACATGAATGATGATGTAGCATGCATATATATATATATATATATATATATATATATATATATATATATATATATATATATATATATATATATATATACATGTATGACGATTTAGCACGTATATATATGCATGCTACATCCTCATACATGTATATTTTAAATTGACGCATGTAGATGCATTGTGATGTATCATGCATCTGCTTATATGACGATGTATCACGTATGCATATGCATGATGTAGTTGCTAAACTTTCTATTTATCTCCTTTCCATAGTGCTGTTATCTCTATCTTTTCCACGGTGCTATTTATCTCTACACAGTTTCTAATCACAGAGTTATTCGCTCACTTACCTCGAGATCAGAGCCGGTTGAATAACTATCAGCCCATCCAACTCCTCTCCCTTATTCCTCTTCCAAGTTTCTCCAACTTTGGATATCCCTTCATCGGCCTTGACCTTGGAGACAGTAAACACTTGAGACATGCTGAAGAGAAGTCTAAACTCATCCACCTCTTTGAAGTGATCGACACCCACATTGGTACCCCTCTCTCTACACCCCACCACCAAATTCCTGCAGACACCCTGCTGCCCTTCCTCCGCGTAGTTCAGGACGTATTCCGCAGGTCCAAGGCTCACATTTTTAGGTAATCCTGGAATTCTCGTGGATTTGTAGTACAGTCCATACCAAGACGTCAGAGACTCCACGCTGGAAGTGCTGGAGGTCATCACGGATTAGAAGTCGAGGAAAATTATTTCTGGATATGTTACGTGAAAATCTGGAAATTTCAGAAACTAATTATAACAGGCTTTTACTGGCATTTTAAAACAGAACTTAATTAATCCACTGTCTCTGCCATCTGTTCTGAGAGACAGATTTTAACAGAAGAATTTGCTTAATTTAAAAAGTTTAATTTTACTGGTTTATATTTAATGATTAAATTGGCTGGAGCCTGTGGCGAAGTCGGTAAGATTCTCGATCGCGGATCAGTAGGTACGGGATTCAAATCCTGGGCTGGATTTAGAATTTAACCAGACCGTCAAATTGTTACACAGGACCGGTAATGGATAGATGCTGAACTAAATAGCATGCAGCTATTTATATATCGTGTGTTAGGAGTTAGAAAGGCCTCATAGAACTATGCTTATTTCAATCTGTTATGGCGACATTTATATTATTGTTGGAACTATACTTCTACTGTTTAGTGTCTCACTGATTGGTACAATACCTAGGGCTCATTTAGAAATGATATTATCTTTAGATTTAGATCTATTATATTTACGTTAATTTATATTAATATTTCTATTATTATATTTATATTTATCTTTATGTTTATTATTATATTTATATTTATATTTAGAAACGATCGTAGAACATATCAGACTATGATTCGAAACAGGGTTTATTTACTTGCAAACAAGCACGCTGTCAAACGACTATGTCCTATGGAAGATATAGAGCACTAGGTAATACATGTAAATATGCTAGTGTTAGGTTAAGTAAGTTATGTTAATGTTTAATGTTTACAGCTTAACCACAGCTGTACTGCTAATAAAGCGAGGACTAACTACACGTTTAAGATGAAGCTAATATCATTGAACTGTATTAATACATGTAACAGCTTGTGAACCAAAGAATAGGCTGAGTTCCTTGTAGTAATAATTACAGTTGTTGTCTAGTATAGTGAACTTTATAACAGCATTTAATTGAAACTGTAGCAAACTTCATGAAGACAACAGACAAGTCAAGGGTCATCTATAGGCCTACATCACAGGATAGTTAAACTACCTATAGGGAACAAGGGCCACTCCTAGGCTGCATAGGCCGTTAATACTATTGTAGGCTACATAGGCCGTTAATACTATAGGCTGCATAGGCTGTTAATAGTATAGGCTACATAGGCCGTTAATACTATAGGCTGCATAGGCCGCTTATAGTCTAAGATTATTATTTATATACCATGATTATTCGCCTAGGTTAATGACTGGATATAAACACGATAATTTTTTAGATTGTTGGTTGTCGGGTAACTTGAGATAGCTCGGTCAAAGTATTGGTTCAACTCTTGATAAAACTGTTTAGAGCCATTAGTAATGATAGGTGTGATTACGCAATCAATCACTATCGATCGTCTAATTGACAGAGTATCCGTTATGAGATATAAGTTATTAGACGTACGTTGGCCATCTCATTGGCTGTGAATTAATTGCTGCAATAATGTTCACTTTGGACTGATTATCTGGATTTTGGAATTTGCACCGTTTATGGACCTTCTTTTTGCTCGCCGGCTTGGTTTTTGTCACTATAGTGCTCGATATTGTCATTAATGACTGCAGCACTCTAATTGTTGTTATTATTGGTATTATTATTACTTGGTAGATCACTTTTAAGTATTTGTTCATTTGGTAGTCTTATTTAAGCCATACAGCGGTACAGATTGTACATACTGTATATAACTGTTTTGTCTTCGGTAACATCGAATATTACTATACGCTATTAACTCCACTGTGCCAAAGCAGCCCGTCTGCGTATGATTGAAATAACTACAATACAAAAAGGTAACACTCACAAGATGACAGCAGAACATACCACAGCAGTGTACATGTATATCAGTACTCACCAGATGACAGCAGAATATAACAAATATTCCAGCGAAATATATATAGTATATATATATATATATATATATATATATCTATATATATATATATAGGACCTGTACATGTATATAGGCTATTTATATATAACATTGCGTATGTACATGTATATACTGTATTTATGCTGTATATATATATATATATATATATATATACATACATGTATATACGTGTATAAATATACAACATGTGTGTGTGTGCTATATTTAGTGTGGGGGTGTGTGTAAGTCAGAGTAGAATAAGCCTATATTTCGATACTCGCTGATATAGATTAGTAACTTTGCCAACAATTAATAATGAACATAGGAAGGGATGCAGAGTGAGAATTATTATCACTATTATTAATTATTATAATTATAATATTATTATTATTATTAATTACTATGATTATAATATTATTATTATTAATTGCTATGATTATAATATTATTATTATTAATTACTATGATTATAATATTATTATTATTAATTACTATGATTATAATATTATTATTATTAATTATTAGGAGTAGACAATCGTCATTATACCGTTTAAACGCATACCGTTTAGGATCTTTTTCTTTCTCTTCAGAACATGTTTATTCCAGATCGTTTGGGGTGAATCGATTTGTAGTGACATATGCTGAGGGGACGTCCCTGACATCATCCTTATATGAGGAAACGGACGTTAAACTTTATTATTTATTATTATCATCGTGCAATAGACACGTGACGTAAGGATGAGCTCGTATGACTCTTTCATGACTGGAGTCAGTTCCACTGGTTGGGATGTTCTTGGAAGAGTTTTTACGGATCATGGAGTAGGAAGCGGTTGATTGGAAACATCTTTAGAACATGTGTAAGCAGCGTTAGCGTGGTTCCAGTAGAAGTATTATTTACTAGAGTGCTAGGCGTCGCAATGATAAACTAAACACAGCGATAGCAGCTGACAAAAATAATTAACGGTTGTCTGACAGACAAAAAGAGTCAGCGATTGTCTGACAGACAAAAAGAGTCAGCGGTTGTCTGACAGACAAAAAGAGTCAGCGGTTGTCTGACAGACAAAAAGAGTCAGCGGTACGTTGTCTGAGAGACAAAAATTATATTTTAATAATATTGTCATTATTATTAGAAATTCCGATTTCAATTTTTATAATTTATAAACATGAATTAAAATTGTTATTCCTGTTAACAAACCCACGGTCCCACGGACAATTTTATCAGAACTCAAATGCTAACGTTATTTCACCGGTAATCTGGATATATGGTACGTATAGGAAAGCTCGAATGCCATTGCAAGATTTGCTTTTTCTACCGGCAGCAAGTCTTGATGAGATAGGATTATATAGAACAGGAAACGATTATTTATAGGCCTAAATCCGCCTAATCTTATCCAACTCTTTCCCGCCACTTCGCCTAATTCTATTCGCCGATACATTAAGCGATTATACGGCTCTGCATGTACGTATCAAAAACACGCAGCTCCCCTAGCTCATGCACGTGCATTAACCTACCAGGCGTTCACGTAGAAATCTCACTAGCACACATACACTCACACACATACACACATACACACATACATACACACATACATACATACACACACGTACACACATACACATACATACGTACAGACATATACATACACATATACACACACATACACACATACACAAATACACACATACACA
>CAJHZI010000519.1:807500-902500 GCA_905160935.1 Enchytraeus crypticus | reverse complement strand
TCACAAAGGGAACCTCTCGCAGCAGGAAGTCCCGGAAAGAGCGAGGGAGGCAGGACTCATCCGCACAGGCTCGCTGTCGGTCAGGTATCCGATAAGAGTGGGGAGCATGGCGGGGGGTGCGTTACGAGGAGTGTTGGTAGGGTGGAAGACGGGAGAGTTGATGGTAAGGACGTGAGAGGGGGTGTTGACAGAGTTAGTTTAGTTAGAGATGGAAATACGAAACAGCTGCATAATAATGATCAGAAGCAGCTGCAAGATGAGCAGCTGAAGCAGCTAGAACAGCAGCAGCAACAACTTCAACAACAACAGCTACAAAATCAGCAGAGACTATTGCTGCTGCAGCAACAGAAGCTGTTGCTTACCCAATCACTGCAAAGTCAACATCCATCATTGCAATCGCAACCGACAACAAGGCAACAAGCATCTTTAGACGTAAAACAAGAAGTTACAACAACGTCTTCAAATACCTCTACGGGTCATTCGATGGTTTGTGGGGAAACATCTTTATCTGCAGCTATTGCTGCGGCACACACAGCTGCCACCGTGCCTGTACTAGCAACTAGAGCATCAACTAAACACGAAATTTCAATGGACTCTTCAAAAGCCAATTCTACTGATTCATCGAAGTCAAATAATGCTTCGCAGATTGCATATATTTCTGATCAACCGATATTTACTACCTCATCGGGCTTAATGTCTGCCGACAATGCTTCTGCTGGTTCTGTTGCAAGCATTGCTAATAATGAAGCGCCCAATATTTCTACAACATCCTCCCGCACTGCTTCAGACATTAGCGCTACAGAAAGTGGAAGCCAATCAGGCGATGCTTGTATATCATCTACTACATCTACAACATCTAATATTCGTCAGCCTGAGCGAGTCGACCAAAAACAAGACAACGCTACGCGCACACAAAATAACACTATTTTAGAATCCAAAAGTGCGATTAATATAAAACCTAATATTGCTACAGAAATATCTGCAAGCGATTTGCAAACTAACGCAGCTAACATATCAAATGCCGCGAAATTATCGATAGAGACAGATCAAAGAGCAGACGAATCTAATAGAATCAGTGCACTCAAGGAAGACAATAAAATCATCGAGACATCTAGACGAACAAATACAGATACAAGGCAGACTACGAGCAGGACAAGCGAGGGAATTAGTTCTCCGATGACGTCTAGTGTAACTCATTCTCAAAATACACCTCCACCTTTACCACCACCTCCTCCTCCTCAGAGTTTACTAGATATTCTTCCTCGTCACGTTATTCAAGTTCAGAAGAGATCTCTAACGGTGCCCATCCAGTTGACACCACGCAACGCACTGCCACCCAGACACACTGGGGTCACCAGAAGCGTTCGACTCAGTGTATCTCCACCTTCGTCTCCTATCCAACAAGATGCTGTCTCTCAGCGAAACGACGAAGAGGCAGGCACTTCCAAACCTGTGGAAGCTGATGGAAAGACGGACCCGCTATATGCGACCCCAATTCCTCGCTCTATGCGACATAACGATGGACAAATTCAAGGCACAAATGATGGAGAGCGCAGAAATGAAGATCAACATCTAAACAAGAATAACGTGCAAATTCAGACACCTCAATCTATCCTCGATTCCCTCTCAGTATCCGAGTCCGGAGGGGACACGGGATCGCCTCGTGGGATCCTATCAACCAGTTCCAGTCCAGCTGGATCACTCCTGAGAGTCAACGTTAGAAAACCACCCAGACCTCTTCCCATCCCACCTCCCAGGAGAACGAGCATCATGAAAAGTTCCTCCCCGGCCTCTCAGAGTCTTCCAGCAAGTCGACGAGTGTCTCTCGAGCCTCAGATCAGACCACCAGGTGTCAGAGCAACAACAACAGCAGAGCCTGTCTACACCAGGGTGCCTCCACCACGACCACCTGCTCCCGGACAGGTTATAGCCACAGCTAATGTTAACGTCAGTTTCCTCGCTCGAAAGCGATGTCAGGTTCAGTTCCTATGTTTCTCCATTTTCTTTCGAATTATATTGCATTATCTTGGATGATGCCGGACGAAGAGTAACGTGACTGATTTTGAGATAATTTGGTGGTTCGTCGCTTTCAGCTCAGCGAGGGTACAAAAAAGCTGGTAATGTTAATGTTAACGTCAGTTTCCTCACTCGAAAGCGATGTCAGTGACTAAGGCGAAGTAAGAAGAAGACGAAGTAAGAGACACTTGAGCTGGATCTAACCAGCCCTGTAGGAGGCCGCTGGGTAAAACAGGATTGTTTTCTTAGGGAATGACGCACCTGCCCAGTAAATGTTAGTGGAAGCTAAGGAAGGCATAGGGGTCCACCTCGTCATAAACAGAATCAACCAAGAAAATTGTGTATAAGAATAAAAATGACTATTGCTAGATGATTTAGAGTTCCAATCATATGTAGACATGAAGAGGGAAACGGAAAACAAAAACAGAGAAGAGTGGACGCGTTATATACCGTAGAATTGTCAGTAGGCAGCGCACTGGAAGAGAGAGAGAGAGAGAGAGAGAGAGAGAGAAAGAGAGAGAAGGAGTACGAGACAGATCGAGCTTCAGCCAATAGTTTTATTCATAATACTCTGTAGTAATAACTTGATATGCTTGTATTATACTTTTATGTGTTGCGTCCAGGATGCTGAAGAATAGACCAAATGTAAACTGCGCGTGTCGTAAGAGTCGACTGAGCAAGAACTTCGGAAGGCAACGGGAAACCACCTTATAGAAGTCATATTGTTTCCAAGCTATAGATTGTAGTATGTTAAGGATAATGCACAGCCTTTTGTGAAGGAATTAATTCTTTTTCGATAGTTTGCTCTTTATGGAGTGTGAAAAGCAGCAGTAATATGAACGTTGGACCTGCCACTTGTCACAATACTAGAGATTGATATTTGCATTAAATAATATTAATTAAAGTATATACCCACACAACTTCTATATTTCTCCATTATCCTGTGCGCCACAGTATAGCCGTGGTGTTACCTCGCTTCTACCAACTAACGAGAAGGATACGAGAAATATTTCTAGAAACAAAATGTGGCGATATATGTATGCAAAATTTATTTTGCTATATTTTTTCATCTATATTCTTGCACTTACATAACAATGTTCTATGGTACCTTGTGGATGTACTACATACGTGAATGCATATATTTGCTTAAATGTAAGAGATTAGCCACTTGATTTATTTTTTAGATTTGTACTAAATTGCTTCTATGACAAATTCTGTAGACTGGCGAAATAAGAATGCGAGATCATCCTCTACCAAGAAACACTGTGATACAAAGAACGTCTTTCATCAAGATGAACGAAAACACGGACAACTTGATACCCCTCCCGTCTGACATGGATTCGTCCAGCCTCTACCTCGAGGACGACCTGCACAGCCTCAGGGCCAGAGACGATCAGAGCAGCCTCAGGCTCTACGATGACCTTCAGAGCCTTAGGACAGACAATGACAGCCTCCGCAACGATGAGATGAGTTTTACGGATGACATCAGTTACACGGACACGAGTTCCATAGTCACCTGTCCAGCCCAGATACAGCCAAACAGACTGAGGATCTCATCGGCTTCCTTTGTGCACGGCACGAATGTTACTCCTATATATCAAAATCTTGCGGCTCTTCCACAAGGTCTGAGAGCTTCGATTAGTCCATCTGACCGGCAGAGACAGGCTGGATTGGATCCACGTCGGTCCTCGTACACTCTGCCTGCTCAGAAGCTCCCGGAGCAAGTCCCGAAGAAGAGTGGAAGCGTCCCATCGTCTCCTCTGAACTACATCAAATCTCGCTTCAGATCCCTCTGGTCGCCTTCCAACCGGAAGCGGAAAGCTACCGAGGGAAATTGCCAGAAGATCTCGAAGTCTTCCAGCTCCCTACCAGTGGAAACTTCACCACCCCCGCCGCCTCCTAGACGGTTCCTCCCCAGGGTCATGCAGAAGTCAGAGAGGGGACACCAGGTGGCGCAGCAGTATGTTGGAAAAGAAACACCTGTGGATGAAGAGCAAGCTGTTATACAGCGAAACAGAACCACCTGTGGAGAGGACATTAAGGCACACGGGGACTTGTTCAGAACTTCTGAAGAGATCCAGGTATTCAAGAGAAAAGGTGACAGAGTTGTGGTTCTGGGGTCGGAACTCAAACCTTTGGGTGGCGATGATGGAGCGAAGGGTAGGCCAACGAAGGGTGCGGCAAAGAGTGGAAAGGAAAATAAGAATAGTGTCAATGGACAGCAGAACCTGCCGTTAAACACTTTCACTGGACAGAGATCCTGAAGTCCCATTAGGTCCATGGACCCGCAAAGTTAATCCTAGATTGTTGTCTAACTTCTTAAGTGATGAAGGAAGCATTGGCGTTGTTTTTCCACTGTAGATGATATAAGGCATGATGCTATGTAGGCCTATTGGTTCTAAAAAGAGAATACTATTAAGCAAGAATTTATGCCTATAGATATTGGTCTGTTTTACTGACCAATGGTGAACTTGAATTTACCGATAACAAATTTATCTCTAACATCGCTTTGAAATTGATGTCAGAAGACAAGTTTAACACAGAATTTATAGCTTCCGTGTTTCCACCATCACGCGAAGTCAAAATAGGTTAGGCTACTGACAAATTAACAAATCAACTCAGATCAATGTTTTTAGAAGCATTGTGAGCCGTTTAGAGTCCCAAGATTCTGACGGTGGACTTAAGATTGAACAAATAAATAATGTAATAATGTATATATATATATATATATATATATATAGATATATAATATATATATATATATATATATAGATATATATATACATATGATATCAATATATATGATATATATATATATATATATATATATATATATATATATATATATATATATAATTGTTCAATTTGTTCTTATATGAATTTCTGTTAGAATTTTCAATTATATTTAATAGGCCTACTACTGTGTAGGTACCCATATCACGGACAGTGCTGACGATCTTTATCTCTCTTCTCTTGGTATATCTTCAAATAGCCAATGTATTGTAATGTATAATTGCGAAAAGAGTTGCAAACGTTATAATTTTTTTATTAAAACTTGAGATGACACAATGCAAACTTTATGAAACAAACGAAAAAGAAGAGGTATAATGTTCCTGGTGAAGACTTGCATGTTGGTTTTTGGAGGACAGACATGGTACGCCCTCTCATGCGTGACAAGTTTCCTGATGAAGATCGGCATGAGGACTGAAAGACATACATGGTGTGCCCTCTCTATACCGAGCATCATTAAATCTTGCGTGTGACGGACAAACAATTTGAAACAAAGAAAGAGAGAGAGAGGAAGAGAGAGAGAGAGAGAGAGATAAGTGCACAACTGGACAAACAATTTGAAACAAAGAGAGATAGAGAGAGAGAGAAGTGCGCAACTAGTCTTTAATATATTAGGATAATGCTGGCTTTATTAGACATAATTATATTGATGATTAATTATATTATTGCCCAATTATATTACGACATACATTAGGGCAGGCATTACGATGCTGAACAAAGTACAGCTGCGTATTCTGCTTAAATGTGTAGGCCTATGGCATGATGTTATCTTCACTTGGAATTGACGCTGGACTCTAAATTCATATCACTGATCGTGAACAGGACAATTTGGGAAGGATATATAAATAATATAACCTCAAGTTTAAAAATTAGACCGTGCAACACATTGTTTTCAGCATTGGTCTGCCATTCCATAGATGTCGCATCGTGAATGGTTGGTAGTATTTTCATGCTACTCGCCAGATGACACTAGCAGCTCAAACTATTGGTTTACCTCTTATTATGCGTAAATTTTTAGACACTTCCTTTTCGCCGGATTATATCAGAATCTGTGAGTCAGCTAACCCGAAAAGTTAGTAGTTGCATGAAAGCTTTGAAATTTTTCACAGTAACTGTTATTTTTGACGACTCTGTAGATATCAATTGTTACATTAGCGAACAATTACACGTGTCATCTATAACTAGAGTAATTAACTACTAATTGTAGCTCTTCTAAAACTGTAATTGTTGTTATATTATTATATCACTTTAATTGAATCGTTTTTCAAAGGCCTGTAGTCTTTAATTAAGTGTTAATGAATCCAATTTATATACTACAGCAGAAACTTTATATTTTTTCTACGAAAATGTAATTTTAGCAATTCAAATTGCCTTTGGTTCTAGACAAGGTAGAACATATGAGCAGGTAACATTTGGTACAATAAAAGCTATCGGATTTGCTATGAGAGAGTAATTGATACAATAAATGTTTGAAATGAATTTATTGTTTGATTCTATTCAGACGTAAATACCAAGGTAAGCGTCGATATTTAGAAACCGAAAAGTTGAGCGGGTTTTTCCAACGGAAAAGGTTGACTTGGAAAAATTTAATGAGTAGGTTTCTAATGATTTAATATTCTATTCACGAATTTTATATTTTTTAAAATTCTATTCTTGTACGTTAATTAAATATTAGGTCGTCAATAATAAAAACTAATAAGTTACTTCTAAAATGTTAATCAATAATTATTGTTCGTTAGATCTCTCAGATTAGCCGCCTATCAATTTATTTTGACAATCAAATTTATAGATTAGACCAGAAACTTCAATTGGCAATTGATTAACTGGTAGCATCGCAATGGTTTAGTGAATCATTATCGTTTGGCAAGTTTTTCGTGTCATTCTAACGCACATGAATTTTTGAGTATCCTGTTCTATAAATCCGTGATAATATAACACCCGAACTTCGCAATATGATTTTTCACTACGACTTTCTTTGTCGTATAAACTTTTGTTAATTTCCATTTCCCTATTTTACAGCTTTCATCTATTTAAAAGTAAACTGATTCAAGTTGCCTAGGTTCTAATTAGCTTGAAGTCTTAATATTAAGCTCGAAACCTTAACTTTATGAATTTGTTTGAGTTTAAGGAATGGAATTATTAGTTTGCCATTAAGTTTGACAGTGCCTAGCCCTTTAAGGTCTACTGTTGCGATGGCATAGGCCTACATGTTGACTAAGCTGAAATCTGATCGCTGTACTATTGTACTATTGTCAGTTTCACCTGCTGTAAATTTGGGGTTTGTACTAAGCTGTAGGATATACTAGTCACATAATTTTCCTGCAATTTTATTTAAACAATTTTGTGCCCTGTGGAATTCCTTTTATCGCACATATTTATACATTGAAGTCTTTTTGGAAGTTGAAATCCAGCTGTGTAATGACGTTGAAGGGAGTTAGCACAATCTTGAAAATTTTATGTTCCTAATTTGGTAGAGTATATAGCCAATATATTGTAGAATATGTACAATAACTTTCTTTATCATTATGATATGTGGAAAATTACATTATAATTATCAGCAAAGTTGTATATAAAGTGTGCGTGTGTAATTTAAAGTGTAATTTTTTGAAACATTAAAAAGCTGTACGAAAGCATTAGACAGTACATTATAAAATACATATGCTGCCGTCATGGAATTTTGTTTCTCTTATTATTTTTTCTGGACTGGTTTTCTGGATTTCGGATATGCGCTGGTATTTCTATAGCTATAGCTAATGTTAACGTCAGTTTCCTCACTTGAAAGCGATGTCATTGACGGGCGAGCCCTGGATTTTACCCCTCACATACTGATCCGCGTTGGAGTATCTTACCCATGTCGCCACCTGCTCCAGCTGTTTCATGAGTTTTTTTTGGCTTATCAGAACAAGTGACATTATGTGCTCATTGTTATAGTGCATGATGTAACCCTTATTGTGTCTGGGTTGCTGAAGAATAGACCAACCACAGACTGCATACACGTAAAAGGTGACAAAGCACTAAGATCCAAGTCAATGTCAGAAAGGGCTATCGATTGGTGAGTGCCTAGGCTCCAGAAATTGCAACAAAATTTTCTAATCTGGACCGTAGTTAAATTGTGACTCAAGTGAAGATGATGATGATGATGATGTTGTCGTTCACGATGGTGCCACTGTAGTTGTTGTGCTGAGTGGCACCGTATTAAATGTCAATATTTAGAAACTTTTAGGATTTGCTGGTTATGTCTAAAGACATGTGTAACCGAACATTATGATGTTCTAAAGATAGTATCACACGTATTGAAAAATACCCATCATCAACTTTGGAAATTATATGTGAAATTGAATGTTTGTTTGAATTGTATGTTTGTTTGAAAGTAGAGAAGTGCATGAGAGTGCACTTCAATAGAGTTTCAGCTATGTCGTAATTGATATTTTGATATGCTGGCACGCAGGTGCTACATTTAGATGTGCCTTTGCAACTTAGTTTAAATGGCTTGCATATCCCTCAACGCTTTACTCAGTCCTTTGTAACTTTTCTATATGGGTATTCTAGTAGATGTAAAGTTCTTCATTGGCTCCTACTCAGGCATATTGACCTAGCCCTAAGCCTAATTAGTGGGCCATAAATATTGCAACTATTTATGTCTCTCAGAATATCATTTGGTGGTAATTTTGTTTACAATGTAATTTTGTTTACATTCTATAGTGAATTTATTGATAATTGATTTTGCTGATACTAATGTATTATGTTGATAGTTTTTCATCTATTACTTAAAGCCTTAATTGGTTACAATTTATCTTTCTTAACTCCACTCTGAAGAAACTGTTCTTTCCACTAATATTGAAGGAATGTCACTAAGTACTATGCAATTCAATTCAATAAGAACACCAAAACGGGTCATGCTATTTGATAGATAGTATGCATTAGCTAAAAAAGTTTCTAGGTGTGCTGTGATTGACATAGAAATAGAGATATTGACCTTAATAAAGAATTTAGTCTTGATTAGTCTGTTTTATCTTATCCATTAAAATATCAATTCCTATTGTTAATCTCCAAAAACCCAACAGCTGGTTTTTCCTAGCTCTTGTAAATTCTTCAGTTTGTAACTGTGTTTAGACTTAAACTATTCTTCAGCTAGGTGATAGATGTAAAAGGTATTTATAGCCTACTAAAAGATGATAAAATTATTTCTGCTGAATTAAGTTCTTAGCCTTCTTAGAACAATATGGATCTGTGTTTAAAATGTAGCATTTAGTCAATTGGAGGATTAATAATAATAATAATAATAATAATAATAATAATAATAATAAAGGTTTAATGTCCTTTTCCTCATCCAGGGATGATGTCAGGGACGTCATGATTTCATGACTGTCTTGTGAGTCTTTTACTTTGACTTTAATTCCCCCTGGAATATAAATTCTGAGAGCAAGGAAAGCACAAATTTTCATTACTCTACTTTAGACTTGTGTTATAAATTACACTGTTGTCTTGAACTTGTAGTTTAGGTTGAATCATCATCAGAGAAAGTTGATTAGTTGATTAATGTTATATTGACCTTAGTCTGTTTTATTTTAGAAATTATGAGAACGTAATGAACTAAATAAAAACTCAAGCAGTTTGATGATGTCATCTGCTGAGCAGAATACTTCTAAGAAAGAGTCGGATTCAAATCGATCCGACCTTCAAACTCAAAATTATTTTCCATCCTCGTCAAATTCAGAATTTTTCTCAATTTCGGATACAAGGGTCGCGGAGAGTGAAGTAGTTTCGGGAAAGAATAACCACAATCAATTGAGCAGAAGAATTACAGGTATCCAGGATGAAGTTTCGAATTCAAATACTAGTGGTCTAGCATCGATGGATATTTTCAGCAGCGGACCTCTTACAATGATAAGGCCGGAAGAACGTGAACGAATGTTCAATTCTTCATCTGTTAGACCCAATATGGCTGACAAGGACGCCGTGATTTCAACGCTGCAACAGGAGGTACGCTTCCTTGTCGGAAAAATCAGAGGATACGAAACACTGGGTGAGCAAGACACTTTTAAAATCTTAGCTGAGTTTTGAGGTAATAATATCAGTTTTAATTACTGCATTCAATTCAGTGCATATACAGTACTTTTAAAATCTTAACTGAGATTTTATGTAATAATATCGATTGTATTCAATTCAGTGCATATAATGCATATATTGCGAATATGGTACTTTAAGAATCTTAACTGAGACTTGATATAATAAAGTCGATAGTAGTTGTTGTATTCAATTCAGTGTGTATATTACGCTGAATGATCGTTGTGATGTGTTATAGAAATTGTTATGCTTTAAAATGAAGCGTTTGTAATTAAAATATAAAATTATTCTTAGAAGATGCTTTGAAGATTTAGGACAAATTTTATGTAGTTTAGACAACTTTAGTAATATACAGTTTTTCAAGATTTATTTTTGTAGTTTTGTACATCATCTTAGATAGTGTAGGGCCATAGACGTGTCATGCTGCTTATTAGTATTGATTGACAGCTAGCTTCTGTTCAGGCGTGATTGATTGACAGCTAGCTTCAGTGCAGCCGTGGAAATGACTGACAGCTAGCTTCAATTCAGACATGACTGATTGACAGCTAACTTTAGTTCAGGCGTGACTGATTGACAGTTAGCTTTAGTTCAGGCCTAACTCATTGACAGCTAGCTTCAGTGTAGCCTTGGTTGCAACTGTCGATTGATTGACATCTAGACGGCATCCTTGGTTAGGTAAATATATTTGAATAATTATTCACCTATAATATATGTGCTGTGGATGTGTTTATATGTAATTCTAAAATTCTGTTTTCAGCTGAGCTCTTTCAACAGACCAAGCAAGAGTTAAACAGATGTAGGTTAGAAAGAGAGCAGCTGAAACTTATCATTGAGGCACTGAAGAATTCTATGACTTTACAAGCGCAGCAGTCGGAAGATACAGCAGCTGTACATGGGAATGAAATAAAGCTACCAGCTGCTGACAAACAGCTGCCACCAGCTGGTATTAATTCTTCAAATTCAACTTTAGTAGCATCTAAAACTGAAGCCGAGGAAATCGCTGGATCGTCAAATTCCGATAAAGCAATGATTGTGGCAGCTGCTGTTGCTGCAAGCTCTGCTACTGCTGCAGCTGTCGCAGCTGTACCTGTTAACACTGCTGCAGCTGCAGGAGGACATGGGGAAGAAAATACTTCAAATCAGCAGCTAGAAGATACAACAAAATGTCAGAATAAAACTGAAAAAACATTACCAGGTGGCAGAGAAAATTGTAACAAAGAAATTATTTCTAAAAATGACTGTGTTGAAAGAGGTAACACCAGCAGTAGAGACGATGCTAGCGATAGAGATATTGCTAATTGTAAAGCTGACAGCGATTTCGTTGAAATTAGTCACAGTGAAAATCAGCAGAGTAAAAAAGATACAGTCATCGGTGGAAGTTGGACTATGGAAGGAGGTAATTTTGACAACGTCGACGATAGAGATCCTAGAGAAACAGAAATAGTTCTTCCGCGCTATCGACATACTGCTAGCATGGAATCTCCAGGGAAAGAGGGCGAAACTTGGGATCTAAGGGAGGCAGAAGGGATGGAGAGGAATTCGCCTAGGAAAACTGGAGATGCTTCTACTGGTTCAAGTTCGGGAAGTTCTGCGTCGTTCGTGAGGATTGAAAGTTCTGAAAGGTCTTCAAGAGGAGGCACCGATCTAGAGTCCATATCTCACTTGTCGGTAAGTTATTGAAGATCTTGCTCTTTCTCTAGGATATCTCTCTCTTTGTGTACTGCCTACTGGCAGGTCTATGGTATATAACGCCTCCACGCTTCTCTGTCGTCCGCTTTCCTCTTCCGCTTTCCTCTTCATGTCCTCATATGAGTGGGTCTTTAAATCATCTAACATACCTAATCTCGGCCTGCCTCTGGCTCTTTTTCTTTCCATTCTATCTTCTGTGATCTCTATTAATAGATCTTCTTCCCTTAGAATGCGTCCTATCCAACTCTGCTTCATATTTCTTAATGCATTTATTAACTGTCTATCTGTACTAACTCTCTCCAGAACTTTCTCTTAGATGTAGCTTTAGTTTATTCTATTTTTATTTTTATATGTTATATGATTCAGTATCAGCTGGACTCATAAGGTTATAAATGAGGAAGTTTTGGAGAGAGTTGGTGCAGATAGACAGTTGATAAATGCGTTTTGAAATAGGAAGAAAGGTTGGATAGGACATATTATAGGGGGGAAAGTCCTGGAAAGTCTACTAAAAGTGATAGAAGGCAGAAGGGAAGGCAAAAGAGGCAGAGGCAAGCCGAGATTAGGTAACATACCTAATCTCGGCCTGCCTCTGGCTCTTTTTCTTTCCATTCTATCTTCTGTGATCTCTATTAATAGATCTTCTTCCCTTAGAATGCGTCCTATCCAACTCTGCTTCAAATTTCTTAATGCATTTATTAACTGTCTATCTGTACCAACTCTCTCTAGAACTTTCTCTTAGATATAGCTTTAGTTTATTCTATTTTTATTTTTATATGTTATATGATTCAGTATCAGCTGGACTCATAAGGTTATAAATGAGGAAGTTTTGGAGAGAGTTGGTGCAGATAGACAGTTGATAAATGCGTTTTGAAATAGGAAGAAAAGTTGGATAGGATATATTATAGGGGGGAAAGTCCTGGAAAGTCTACTAAAAGTGATAGAAGGCAGAAGGGAAGGCAAAAGAGGCAGAGGCAAGCCGAGATTAGGTATGTTAGATGATTTGAAGATCACTCATATATGGGCATGAAGAGGAAAACAGATGATTGAGGTGAATGGAGGCGTTATGAACGATGGACCTGCCAGTAGGCAGTGCACTAAGAGAGGGAGAGAGAGATTCTCTGCTTGAATGAAAACCAATAATTGCTGCTACTTCCTTTAATATTTTGTGCCATTATATTCCTGATGTAGTTTTAATAAATTTCCTCATTTGAAGTTTTTTGTGTTGTACTCTTATAGTGCCGAACTGTAGGTCTGCAATATTCACTAGATTAATTTTTCTGTTAAATTATGCAGCTGCTGGTAATCACTATTCCTATTCGATACTCTGAATGTGTGTGCATGTATGTAGGTGCGTTTACGTGAAATACTCTTTTATAGTTTGTAACAATTTATTTCAACCTTTCAGTTGGTGAGCGCCTGGGCTCTAGAAATTGGTACAACAATTTGTAAAACGAATGGAAAAGTTTATAATTCCCGATCCTAGTTAAACTAGGATTCAAGAAGAGCTGATGATGATAATGATGATGATGATGATGATGATGATGATGATGATGATGATGATAATGACGACGATGATGATGATCATGATCATGATCACGATTATGATGATGACGATGATGATGATGATGATGACGTTGACGATGATGTTGACGACGACGATGATGATGATGATTTATTTTCCTGGCTACTGCTGTAGGGTTTCGACGACCTGAACATCATTAATGAGAGGGGTGGAGTGAGGAAGGGAGCTCAACAGGACGACGGGGGGTCCCTGTTGTCTTTCTCCCTCCACCCTCAGTCCAGCAGCCTTTCTGCTGATCTAAAGCTAGCCACTGACAGGGCCTTCAGGCTAGAGAAACAATGTCGGGAGAAACAGGTGAGATAGATAGAGCAATGCTCTCACTAGGGACAGATTGAATATTATTGGGCTTGTTTTAATTAATTGCATCATTGATTATGTTTGTTGTAAGTTTGTACTTTTATTTCGTTTTTGTACACTTTGTATGTATGCGACTTTACACTGAGGTTGTTGTCGAAATAAACATATACTGTCTCTCTCTCTCTCTCTCTCTCTCTCTCTCTCTCTCTCTCTCTCTCTCTCTCTCTCTTCTACTTGAAATTTACGTATTGACCAGCAGCCATTTTTTTCTCAACACAGAGAAATTTCGTTTGACTATCTTTTAAAAGGTCCATGATGGGTGGTCAACTAGATAGGTTTTTTAAACCTCTTTGACGGTGTAGTGTGCGCTATTGCATATTTGAGTGTTTTTTATAAATAAAAATAGTTCTCTCTCTCTCTCTTAAAACCGGGAATGTTATATATTTGTTAATGTGAGTGGGATCAAGTAAGAAATTTCCTGTATAGGAATTCAGTCATGTTAACTACAGCTTAAATTTTCTCTATTAAAACTATGGAGAACACGTCCAACATATTTTCTACTATTGCTACCTTGAAGGCTTGAAGTGCTGTCAGCTTCTTTGAAAGCTAGGCAAAATTCGAGCTGATATGTTCTTAATGGACAAATTTCTTGAACCTTTAATGCTTGTAATGCAGTTTGCTAAAATCTACCTATACATATTTTCTACGGACGTAATTTGGTCACATCTGATTTAATTGTAGCTTTGCTTGCTTAGTTAGAAACTCTCACTATACTGCACTGGGCTGAATATTGGCAAAAGACGTCATTCTGGTGATTGCTGATTTATCACGTCTTTCAAATACTGTATTATACCTTTTAATGACGTGACGATCTGATATACTGGCACTTTACATCTCTCTAGAATCTTTAAAAAGCTAAAAAAGCTAAGGTTAACGTCAGTTTCCTCACTCGAAAGCGATGTCAGTGACGGGCGAGCCCAGGATTATTTATCTACATGCCAAAATCATTGATTATTTATCATGCATGTTTACATGCTGGATTTTTTTATTATCTACATGCCCTAATGAAATCGTGACCTCTCGTACGCCCGATCTCTTCATTTTGTTGGTAAATTAAACTTGTTAGCGGTACAGTATGAGTACTTGACGTGGAAAATTTGTTGGACTGTTTAACGCGGATATGACTCATCAATTAAAGTAGACCGCTCTCAATGACTTCAAAGATACTTAATTTATTGCCTACAAATTATATTCTGACTTCTGTTTATTGTGACTAAGTTTTCAGGCGGAAATAGACCGTTTTGTGAAATTATTATTAGTTTACTTTCACGTAGGCCTATATGCCGAAAGCGTTGATTTAAAGAGTTGGCTTTTTGTCTTTTTATGTCATTTTAAAATTTCTGCAACCACACCCGCTCGCCGTAAAGGTAATATACAATCAATATACAAGTAGGCCTATAACCGTTGATCAAAGATGAGAGCGTTATAATTCGTGTTAATAGTCGCGTTAATATTCGTGTTAATCTCTTCTTCAGTGCACTGACAAGTGGCAGGTTCAAGGTACATATTCATACTCAAATGTAATCAGGTAAATAAAATCAACATACAAGTAGGTCTGTAACCGTTGATCAAAGATGCAAGCGTTATAATTCGTGGTAATATTCAATAAAGCCGATGTTCTTCTTTCCTTGACTATTCTCCTGCAAGGCATGTAACTAACTAAAGCTGAAGAGCTTTGGGTAGTGAATTAAATTCATAAGTTTAAGTTAGATTAAATGTGGATCTGTGACTGTAAAATGTCTTTTAGTACAATATGTGTACAATGATTTCAGCAGGCTGTGACATCTCTGCAAGAGACGTCCCTGACATTGCCTTATGGCGAGGAACCGGACGCTAAATTATTATTGATTGAGTGATTGATTGATTGATGCCTCTCCTTTCAGATTAAATTAGTTGACAATCTCGTGATAGGATAGGTTGTAGTGTGTTTAACGTCAAGGTTCAGAAGCACAATGCTTCTCTTCAAGACGACTTGACACACTCGAGCTACCTTCCTAAAGATTTAGTTTACAGCTGGTTTACTAGTTACTTAGTTGCATCTAGTTGCAGGCTGTAGCCAATGGCGATGTCGATAAGCTACTCGACCGCGGATCAGTATGTGCGGAGTTCAAATCCTGAGCTCTCCCGTCACTGACATCGCTTTCGAGTGAGGAAACTGACGTTAACATTAGCTTTTTTGGTATAAATGTGGCTTATAAATTAATCAAACTTCATGATAGTTTGATGATTGTATAGAGCTAATAAATAAATTTTCACATCCTGATTGACAAAGTTTTTGGGTGTTTTCCCATTACTGGCTTCCTCGTGTGTGCCTACTCTAACCCATCCTAGTTGTAGGGCTGGACTGTGTGCCTGCGTGGGCTATGCTAGATGACACATAGTACAATAGTAGTAATGCTACTATATATAGGCCTACTACTATATATAGTAGTAGTAATGCTACTACTACTAATAATAATAATAATATTAATACTAATAATGATAATAATGCTAATAATAACTTTTTAACGTTCGTTTCCTCATCCAGAAATGAGAGAGTTCTAAGTTAGAAATGAAATATTTCATTTCATATTTAAAATATTTCACGATATTGGAGTGAAAGGTGGGTGTTCAACCGGATAGGATGCCATGCGTCCTCTTTGATGGCATAGTTTTTATTCAATTTCTTATGCACATTTTTTGTTTTTGTTTTTTTGCACTTGCAGGAAGCATTACACTTATTACTTAGATTCTGATAATGCCTATTTAAGTTTTTTCACGCGTTCATATGATTACTCTGTGAAATATTGTGAAAATAAAGCGTATTTCTCTCTCTCTCTCTCTTTCTCTCTCTCTCTCTCTCTCTCTCTCTCTCTCTCTCTCTCTTTCTCTCTCTATTTCAAATGAAATATTTAAAATGAGAAATTAGAAATGAGGAGAGATTGTAAGAGACTTCGTAAGTACTCTATGAATCCGCAATCTCAAAATTTGCTTTACCAGTGGCATTGCCGGTAAGGTTTAAACTTACTGAACTAGACATGCTGAATTCAAATTCTGGGCTCGCCTGTAACTAATATCCTTTCAGGAGACGAAACTAACGTTAAGACTGGCTCAGCTGTTAATCGTTGTCCTTTAGAATTTCAAATAGCCGTCAACCTAGTTGAAGGAGAAAATCTGCCAACATGTCTTGGCAATCATAACATCTGCCTCAACTAGCTGTTTGTGTCGATGTCGGTAAGATATTCAACCGCGGATCAGTATGTGCGGGGTTCAAATCCTGGGCTCGCCCGTTACTGACATCGCTTTCGAGTGAGGAAACGGACGTTAACATTAGCTGTTTTAAACTCTCAACTCTTAAACAGCTGGTACTGTTTCCGGGCTGTATCGTTGTAGACAGAATGAATGTTCATTTGAGTTGAGGAAAAGAATTCTGCTGTACACAACTCAGTAGGTCCATGCACTACGTAAAAGTCTGTCTCGTCGCTCATGTGCTAACAGGCCTACAAATGATATTTGAGAAGGGATCGCGTTTGGTACTCTAGATATATGTTTACCTTTAAATAATAATAACAATATCTTTTATATAATAATAGCAACAATACCTTTAGATATTGATATTTAATATTAAGATATTATTATTATTGTTATTATTATTACTTTCTTTATTTTCTTTACTTTGATTTGTGTTGTGTTTGATTTCTCTTGTACGTGTTTCTTACTGTCATGAAATAAAGAAAAAAATTACTACCCATTATTACTTAATATTACTATTTAATTATTTCTTATTATTTCTTTATTTCTTTGAGTGAAATAAAGATGGCGTTTGTCATAGTTTTTGAGAGGCTCTGGGCGCCTCTCTCCATCCACTCTGAGTTTATCATTGAAGACTCCCTTTAATAGTTTAATGCAAAATCTTTATCTTTAGTAACTAGCAGTTTTGCTGTAAGTGTGTAAACTCTAGTATGTTTTGCTAATTTTCAATTGTACATGTATGTTTGCCTGTCCTTGCGTGATTGCTGGCTGTCAACTAGATAGGGTGTATATACCCTCTTTGATGACCCTGTGCTTGTGTATGTATACTTGTATGTGTACTTCAATAAACATACTACTCTTTCTAAACGGCGAAGTTACCTGTGACTTTTCGAGTACACAATTTTTTGTGCCTGAGAATCGCTATCTCTACATTCTCGCCGCCGAAACGACGAATATTCTATGAAAGTTACGTTTTTCTTATCAGTGAATTGCTGTCCTATATTCAAGACAGGTTAAAGCTGGTAAAGCTAGAAGCTATATTCAAGACAGGTTAAAGCTGGTAAAGCTAGAAGCTATATTCAAGACAGGTTAAAGCTGGTAAAGCTAGAAGCTATATTCAAGACGGTTACCATTCAGAATTTAAGAGAGAGTCTTTAAAGAGGAAGTAGTTAACAAAGAACATTCTGCAGTACGAGAATTTACTACAACAGTAGTATATACCTACCACAACCAAGCCTGACTGCCAGGTTTAAATATTTGAAGTCTGTTTGTGTTACAGGCGACCATTGAACGTCTGATGAGAGAAAAAGAGCAGCTAATACAAAGAGTTGACTCTCTCGCTCAGCATATGGGACTACTGAACGAGTATTCCTTGTATGTCTCTCTGTCTCTCTCTCTCTCTCTCTGTGTCTCTGTCTCTTGCTTTCTGTCTCTGTCTCCCTTTCTCTCTCTAGCTCTCTCTCTCTCTCTCTGTATTTCGCTCTCTCTCGGCTGGCTTAAAAAGTTGAGTGGTATTATACTTGAACAAACCACACTATGCAAACATACTTGCATAACAATCATTCGTTTAATGCATGTAAATTATCACTAAGCCTTTGCGGAATGTGCAAATATTAAAAATAACTACAGTTTTTAAAATTTGCATTTCAGTGACAGCCAATGGACATTCTTCTATAATTACGCAGGAGATAATTACCTTCTGCTCATTGTTTTGATTGGAGTGCTACTGTTGTCATGGACAACAGTAGCACTCCAATCGTATTGTTCATGTTCATATTGTTGGGATCATTCTTTGATTGGCTCGGTTGTAGTGTTGACAAAGCTGGTGAAGTTAGTGGTTCAAGACCTACTGCTGCTGCTGCTGCTGCTGTAGCTGCTGCAACTCCTGACAGAACAGCTGCTATAGCTACTGCAGCTCCTGACAGAACAGCTTCTGAAAGAACAGCTGCTGCATCTCCTGAGAGAGCAGCTGCAGCACCTGCCGCAGCTCCTGACAGAGAAGCTGCTGTGGTTTGTGACGCTATGATTTGTCAACTGGGTGACAGTCAGTCAGAGTCATCAAAGTGTCAACAAGATCTCGTGTCAGAGCTTGCGCAAGTCACGTCTGCAGTAAGCTGTTCTACTGTCAATCTTCTGTCAATCTTCTGTTTGTCTTCTGTCAATCTTCTGTCAGTTTTCTGTCAATTTTCTGTCAATATTCTGTTAGTCTTCTGTCAATCTACTGTCAATATTCTGTGAATATACTGTCAATATTCTGTGAATATTCTGTCAGTTTTCTGTCAATCTTCTGTCAATCTACTGTCTATATTCTGTCAGTCTTCTGTCAGTATTCTGTCAGTCTACTGTCAATATTCTGTCCAGTCTGTCGTTAATTTCCTGTCGCTTATTTCTTGTTTAGTTTGACTGAGACGTCCCTAACATAGTTTTCAAGTGAGACACTGAACGTTAAACCCTAACTGATTGATTGATTGATTGATAAAATGTCTACAACAAACCAGTAATGCTAAACTGAAGGTGTCGAAGTCCAAGTATTATTTAGCATCAGTTTCAAGTTTCAATTGGCATCAGATAGTAAGTAGATTTAATATAATGAAATGAATATAATTTGTTGTCGATTGATTCCTATAAACATTTCATTTCTGATTCGTTCAAATAGGTATTTGATTAATTGAGATGTTTAAATAATTAATATTTTTAATAATTAAATGTTTAAATAATGAAATGTTTAAATAATTAGCTGGAAGTGGAGAGACGGAGAAGGAGAGAGAAGGAAGAAAAGATAGAGGCACTGACGGAAGTAAACAGACAGCTAAAGCAAGAGATAAACTCACTAAAAGAGCGACAGGTATTTGTCTGTCTTTCTATTTTTCTCTCTCTTTCTATCTCTCTCTCTCTCTCTCTCTCTCGCTATATATATATATATATATATATATATATATATATATATATATATATATGTGTCTTACTTTCTACTTGGGCTGGATTGGAATGGATTGATTGATTGATTAACTGACTGGTAGCTGCATTGATCGCAGTTGAATGGATTGATTGATTGATTGATTTACTGACTGGTAGCTGCATTGCTCGCTGTTGAGTGTATCGATAGATTGATCAGTTGACAGCTGTATGTGTTTGTGCTAGCAGGCCGCCCATATGAGCTCTCAGCTGAGAGAGAGCGAGGAAACGTGTGCGGAGGGTTGTGCTGAACAGGTAGACACTCTGGAGCATCAGAAGAGTCAAATACTGTTCCTCAAACAACAGGTTCAACTAGTGTACTTCTGTAGCAAAGTCTCTCTCTCTCTCTCTCTCTCTCTCTCTCTCTTTCTCTCTCTCTCTATCTCTCACTCTCTCTCTCTCTCTCTCTCTCTATCTCACTAGTGTTCTGCCAAGTGACAGTCCTAGGTATATATTCATACTCAGAGTCTGCATTCATGATCCACAAAGAGCACTCCATCGATCAACTAGTTTATCCATTCACTAAAGGCAATGTCTTATACATACCCAGATACATGTAATCTACAGCTTGGAAAAAATACGACTTGAGGTGGTTTCTGTTGCCTTATTCAGTTAAATAATGTACCTGTCATGAAAACATGTCAGTAATGGGGCGAGCGCTGTATTTGAACCCTGCATCTACTGATCCGCAGTGAGACACCTTTGCCTCTCTGATGGCTGCAGCCAGTATAAAGCTAAAGCAAAAAAAGCTAATGTTAACGTCAGTTTCCTCACTCGAAAGCGATGTCATTGACTGCTGCAGATTCAAACCCAGGATTTGAACCCCGCATATACTGATCATACGAAGTCGGTAATATACTCGACCGCGGATCAGATGGTGCAGGGTTCAAATCCTGGGCAATCCGTCACTGACATCGCTTTCAAGTGAGGAAACTGACGTTAACCTTAGTTTTACCTTTAGCTTTAGCTTTATGCTGGCTCAGTCGTATCCTGTGCTTGACGTTGTTGTTGTTGCTGCTGCAGATTCAAGTGTACGTAGAAGACTTTGATCAGGAGAGAAGGGATCGAGGTCTGGCCAAGGCTGAGGCTGACAGCTGTAGACGACGAGCCACTGAGCTAGCCAGAGAGAAACTGTCTTTGCAACAAGAGGTGTGCTCTCGTGAGATGTGAAATTGTTTAATTTTTTTATTTAAATAACTCGATTATTTGCCCCGGGTTGTGTGAAGAATTGACCAACCGGTGACTGCACGTGTCGTAGAAGGCGACTAAAGCACTAAGATCCATACCAACGTCAGAAAGGGCATTCGGTTTGTGAGCACCAAGGCTCCAGAAATTGCTACAAAAATGTAAACTAATGGAAAAGTCTCAAATAGGGGAATTACTGATGATATGATGTAGAGCAGAGAGGATTTGAGACAGTCTATTCGTATCCCGACCCTGGTTAAACTGGGAATATGATGATGATGATGAAATGATTTAATCATTTCACACAATGGAGTTAGAAAAGTCTCACAAAATACAGTAATTCACATGAACTGAAAAGGACACAAAGGTCCGAAGACTGTAACGTGTGTCCTAATAAGAGTATAAAATAATAACAGATTTAAGCATCATTACATTATCATAGCATTTACAACATTACAATGATACAATGATCTCTTGAGATATGATCTCTAGAGATATGATCTCTAGAGATATGATCTCTAGAGATGTGATCTCTAGAGATGTGATCTCTTGAGATATCATCTGTTGAGATATCATCTCTTGAGATATGATCTGTTGCTTCCTGTGTACTAATTTATTTGTAATAAAAACAAATTTATTTTACTGACCTAAGTTTAAGTTTAATTTAAATGCAATTAAATTAATACTCATATTGATTTAATTGATTGATGTACTAGCTTGAAAAGAGAGAGACTGAGTTGGCTAGTGCACAGAACAAGTGCAAGAATCTAGAGGCCCACTGTAGGAAGGTAAGTAGACTTAGAGTTCTTTACAATTATGGAAATCGATTGTGTTGTATTAAACAATAGATTTCTATGTTTGAGTTCTAAAGATCTTGATATGTATGGAAAACCTTTTGATTTTACGACCCTCATTTTTCCTTAGACATCCGCGATTGTTTTCCTTCTCGTTTGGAGGTCTGTGACTCCATAGATCTGCAAAAATAGCGTAAAGTTAAGACAAGACTAGTAGTAATAGTAGTAGCGTAGTAGTTAAGACAAGACTGGTAGTAGTAGTAGTAGCGTAGGAGTTAAGACAAGACTAGTAGTAATAGTAGTAGCGTAGGAGTTAAGACAAGACTGGTAGTAGTAGTAGTAGCGTAGGAGTTAAGACAAGACAAGTAGTAGTTGTAGTAGCGTAGGAGCTGAGACAAGACTGGTAGTAGTTGTAGTAGCGTAGGAGCTGAGACTAGTTATGACACTAGTTGAGGCTAGTTTAACGTCAGTTTCCTGCTCGATAGTAAGCCAGTGACAGGGAGAGCACTGGATTTGAACCCTGCACCTACTGATCCGCTGTCGTGAAGTCAGCCAAAGTGCTACCGACGAGACCATGTGTATTGTACAGGCTGGAGCCAGTGGCGATGTCGGTAAGATACTCGACCGCGGATCAGTATGTGCGGGGTTCAAATCCGGGGCTCGCCCGTCACTGACATCGCATTCGAGTGAGGAAACTGACGTTAACGTTAGCTTTATTGCATTAAAGAAACTGTGTTTTATTTTCTTTCAGTTGTCTAAGAAACTACAGGATGACTTGAGACAGTTCACTGAGGCTCCGCCCAGTAAAGCTGTCAGACACTTGTCAACTCAAGGTCATCACACAAGGTCAGAGGAGCTCACCGCCAGCACAGGGCGCAGAGCGGAAATACCCACAGCCGGTATTTACTTCTAAAGCTTCTGATTTGTGTTGATATGTTTATATATATCTGCCTGTGGATGTGTAGATTTATATGTGTGTATATGTAGATATATCTGGCTGTGTATGTGTGAATGTATATGTCTGTGCGTGTATAGATATATCTGTCTGTGTATAAGTACATGTCTATGTATGTGTAGACGTATCTGTCTATGTATATGTAGGTATATCTATATATGTATGTGTAGATAATAGATATGATAATTATATGTCTGTGTATATGTAGATTTATCTATCTGTGTATGTGTAGACGTATCTGTCTGTGTATGTGTAGACGTATCTGTCTGTGTATGTGTAGACGTATCTGTCTGTGTATGTGTAAATGTATCTGGTGTATGTGGAGATGTATCTATCCTTGTATGTATAGATGTATCTGTCTATGTATGTGTAGATATATCTGGCTGTATATGTATAGATATATCTATCTTTGTATGTGTAGATATATCTATCTGTGTATGTGTTGATATATCTGTGTGTATACATATATCTATCTATGTGTTGATAGATCTGTATTTGTATGCGTACATACATCTGCCTATGTATGTGTAAATGTATCTGTGTATGTATAGATATATCTGTCTACGTATATGTAGTTGTATCTGTCTCTGTGTATCTTTAGATGTATCTGTGTGTATGTGTAGATGTCTGGTTCTGTTCCTGCTGTACATACATGAACGACTCAAGCAGACAGAAGTGTGAGATTTGTCTCACAGTTAAATACCCAGTGAGCTCCCAGAGCTACAGAGAATATCTCGTGTGTCCTCAACCTTTTGACTACGACGACACTGACAGCCGTGGACAACATCAAAAGCAGCCCTTCATGGAACTTATATCTAGGTCAGACGCTGCCAACAAGAAGAAGAAAGTTGTCAGAAGTTCGAGCGATGTATCCATCGGATAGAAGTCATCAGTTACACTGCTTCTGCTTTCCATTTGCTAGGCTTGATTGGTACTTTCGATAAATTTTTCCAAAAAATTACTTTTAAATTATGCGAAATTGATTAAAGAAATATTTAACAATAATAAGATATTAAAATTGGTGGAGTGTATATCAAGCATGGCAAATTGCAAATGGATTTGAGCTGTTGGACGAAAATATTGACAAATAAGCAGAAATAGTTTGGATTCATTAGTAAGTATGGAATTAGAATCATAAACAGATTTAGAATCATAAGCCTGCTTAAATCATAAGCACTTTTAGAATCATAAGCACATTTAGCATCATAAGAACGTTTAGCATCATAAGCGAGTTTAGCATCATAAGCACATTTAGAATCATAAGCACGTTTAGCATCATAAGAACGTTTAGCATCATAAGCGAGTTTAGCATCATAAGCACATTTAGAATCATAAGCATGTTTAGCATCATAAGCACATTTCGTGTCATAAGCGAGTTTAGCATCATAAGCACATTTAGAATCATAAGCACGTTTAGCATCATAAGAACATTTGGAATCATAAGCACATTTAAAATCATAAGCAAGTTTAGCATCATAAGCACGTTTAGCATCATTGGAACGTTTAGAATCATATGCGAGTTTAGAATCATAAGTACATTTAGAATCATAAGCACGTTTAGAATCATAAGCACGCTTAAATCATAAGCACGTTTAGAATTATAAGCACATTTGGAATCATAAGCATGTTTAGAATCATAAGCACATTTAGAATCATAAGCACATTTAGAATCATAAGCAAGTTTAGAATCATAAGCAAGTTTAGAATCATAAGCACGTTTAGCATCATAAGCACGATTAAATCATAAGCGAGTTTAGAATCATAAGCGAGTTTAGAATCATAAGCACATTTAGAATCATAAGCACATTTGGAATCATAAGCACGTTTAGCATCATTGGAACGTTTAGAATCCTAAGCGAGTTTAGAATCATAAGCACGTTTAGAATCATAAGCACATTTAGAATCATAAGCAAGTTTAGAATCATAAGCACATTTAGAATCATAGGAAAATCTGGAATGATGCGACGCTGATGCGAGAGAACCTAGACATTTAATTTCGCTTTTTTTATCGTTTCACTGTTAACTCTTTTCTGATTGACTTTTATGTTTACATTTCTTGAACCTTTCTCTTTCAGAAGCAAACTCAAGTAATGAAGTAAAATAATTGTATGATGTTTGTAACTATTCATCGTGTTTTAGTGTAGTCTCTGTTAGAAAGAAATAGCATAAGATTAGAAACAGTGATTGATTGATCTGGATCTCGAAACTAAAGAATTCTGGTCATGATACAAAGTGTAGTATGGAGGCGATTCAAGGCTTATCTGAGACAATCCTAAAATCTTATCTGATTTCTTTACTGAGCACAATTCGGTTGCAGGCCTTAAAAATCTGTAAATATTAATAACTACGTTAGGTCTCTGTGCTGAGAACTTCTCTAATCGGCTTATTTTAAGTCTGAATTATATAAATGTATTTATCTCTACCGGCATATTACACCATTGTATATGAGCATAATTGTGTATATTCCTACTTGTTACATTGTTTATCCAATGTGCAGTCATTTCTAACTAAGTTTACTAATTGTACGTGAAGATGCAGTACATAGTACAATGTGTACTAATTGTACTTGAAGACGAGAAGTTATTGTCATTTGTAATTTATCATGAAGTCTGGTTTTACGTCAGTTACATCTTTAAAAAAGGTTTTCATGAAATAACTGGATTGGGTTTATTTTGAACAATTAATTATTTAGTGGCCACTACATGAGCAATTTTATTTGAATTAAAATTTTGTAACATTTGTTTCATTTTCTTTAATAATTCATATTACAGATTGAATAAATGTTTAACATTCCTAGTTTTGTATTTAATCAACATATATGTTGTAAAATATTGCGACATTAACCTCTTTTTGTATATTAGCAGAATATACAGTAAATGTCTTTCTATACAAATTCATTTTGAAGAATGCATTAGTTCAGAAACTTAGCACATCTTTATTTTCGACGAATTAGACCAAAATCGTAAACATGAAAGTTATAACTTGTCTCGCAATTCCGACATTTAAAGTATTCTGCCTTTTTTACGGTTATTTGCTACCCTGTACACATCGGCTTGGATTTTATTCCATGGTGCGCTCAATATTGTCGTGGACAACTGTAGCATTCCAATTGTGTGTTGTTCTGCTCTAAAACTCAAAGTACGCTGGGTAGGCCTATGTTTTTTAAATTTTATGTTGCATTTCTGCGTATATCTGTTGCATTGTTACGTTATCTGTCATATTGTTACAGACTGCGGTCTGTCAGACTAACGATGGAAATAAAAAGGAATATAATATTGTGTTTTACTATCCTGGACCTATTGTAAATATTCCATTTGTCATATTATTAATTCCTTTTGTCTCCTCGCAGTGGCTCATGCAGGAAATGGTTGCTTTGCTGCTTTAAAGTAATCTTCCGCTGATCTTATATCCCTATCGACATTTTATACCATTGCATATATTGCAGAATTGTCAATATTTCTATTATTTTTAGCAATCTGTACTATTATTATTACTATTTGTTATTTATTATATTAGTAATCCTGACTAATTCAGAGTATGTTAGAAGTTCAATGTTAAAGGGAGAAATATATTTTCTAAACAGCCTCGGCTTCTAAAATAAGCCCAGATGATCTAAGCAGATGTACTTGTCATTTAATCATCATCATCTTCACTTGCATCCCAGTTTAACTGGGGTCGAGATAAAAATTAAAATTAAATTAAATTCTAAAAAACATAGACGATAAAAATTAGATTTAGTAATAAAATAGTTATATCTTATTTTATAGACGAATAGAAGACGTGTGATATTTCAATGTAACATGTGCCTGCGGTGTTTGTTTTAAATTTCTGTTGTGTTTGTTTAAATAAATGTAAATATTTTATAAATCTTTAAGCTGTGTATTAACCCAGCGCTCTCCTTATCTTTTACATTTCTTTTATCATTTAACTTAATTATAGCATTTAGGCCTAAATTTATTTAGCCATTAAAAATTATTTTAGTGAATGAATTAATTATACAATTAAAATTTACTTTGCCATTTAAATTTAGTTTAGCAATAAAATTAATTTTACTATTAATTTTCTATTCTTTGGTCAGTTGGACTATGCTTGTAGATTGTGTTATTTTCGGCTGAACTCTTCCCATACTAATCCGACTATGGATCAATATGCGAAGGGTTCAAAAACTGGGCTGAGCCGTCACTGATATCGCTTTCGTGTGAGGAAACTGAGTAAACATCAGCTTTACAGATTTTTCAGCTTTACAGCTTTTTGCTTTTTACACAGATATACACATATATATATATATATATATATATATATATATATATATATATATATATATATATTATGCATGTGTATATAAATATATATATATACATATAATATTATACTGAAATCATTCATACATGTACATACATGTATATATACATGTATATACATATATATATATATATATATATATATATATATATATATATACATACAATATTATACTGAAATCATTCATACATATATATACATGTATATAAACATGTATATACATGTGTATATATATATATATATATATATATATATATATATATATATATATATATACATACATACAATATTATACTGAAATCATTCATACATGTATATACATGCATGTATATATGCATGTATATACATGTATATAAACATGTATATACATGTATATATATATATATATATATATATATATATATATATATATATATATATATATATATACATACAATATTATACTGAAATCATTGTTAATTGATAGTGTGCTCATTAATTAACGGTGACACTCGAAATGAATTATTTTTGTCTTGAACTTGCTATAGAGAAGAGCACACTAGACAGAAGCCGATATTTTAGAAAATATAAGTAGCGGCCTTCCCACATCTACATGGTAACATTTGCTTTAGTCGTTGTGCTCTCTTTAATGGTAGAATCATTTCGCTCATTGTCATTATAAAGCTCTATATGTTTAAATATTAATGTGCTTAATGCTGTCAAAAGTATTATGAAGAAGGATATACAAGACTTTCTTGTCTTGGTGTTTGTGTAAAGTAGCATGAAGATATATTAAAATTGCCAATATTTAATCTTTAATAGTCTCGGAAATGTTTAACAGAAATAAATGCGATTTAGTTTGATGGATCTTCGTGTTGTTTCCGGGAGACTAAAAAAGTACCAACCGTAAACTGCACGTGTCGTGACTCGTAAGAGGCGACTCCACGTGAACTGAGGAAGGCAATGGATATTATTAGAATTAAAATCTCTAGTTTGTATAACCAGGCTAAGATGTTTGCATAATTCTATCGGTTACATTACATAATTTGCATCCGATTCTTTACATTATCAAGATAAAATTCACATTAATAAAAACATATTTGTGAACAATATATTAGCAAAGATCGCTATCAAGAGGAATTATTGGGGGGGGGGCGAACTTTATCGGATGAAAAACTATTGGGGGACGAAACGCCCCGCCCCCCTCGTAGAAATTGATGGGGCGGGCGATCGCCTCCTCTGCTCCCCCTCCCTCAGTATCGCGGCCAATGATGCCTATATGCTACATAAACTTATTTAGTTACGTAGCCTACGTACATGCGTAGCCTATATTTCTATAATTCCTACTGTATTTATAATTATATATCGGCAGACCCTCCTGTACTTTATGGACTGCAAAGTTTTAAAGCTGCGTAACATGAACACTTAGCATGTTGACACTTAAATAGAGTCACATATTTTACTACGAGATCATAGGCTACTGGTGTTTCACTGTAAGCTTACATCAGATAGTCTACTTCGCAGCTAACAAAGACTCAGAGACGCTGCCGCATTTGCTTACAGTATTGTAAAGCAAAACAAAGAATCAATGAGCCAGAAAACATCGGCCAGACGTTGTTTAAGAAGTGTGCCTACCACAATGTGAAAAATTTGTGCTTTGTAGTAAAGATTAGCTGAAGTAATAATTAATATATACCTTGCAAAAATTACTAGGCCATTGCCCCTCGCTAAGCCTTAAAACTATAACGTTCATAAATATTTGATAAGCCCTGCTTAATGGTATTTGTGCTCATTTATTAGGATGTGTTGAGTAAATAATTAGGCCTACTTATTCCATATATTTCTATATTTATATTTTATTTTTAGATATTCAACATTCTCTAGCAAGCTTAATACTTACCTTTTCCCACCATAGACATAATCAATCTACCTTGACCATTTTTTGATCACCGAACTGGCTTTCGTTTAGGTCCTTACTTCTCTTCAGCACATTTCTTTCGCAGATTGGTCTGGGTGAATTGATCTTTAGTGATGTGTGCTGTTGGGGACATCCCTGACATCATCCCTGGATGAGGAAACGGACATTAAACCTTTATTTATTATTATTTGTTATTATTTATATTTGATTGCATTTAGCCAAGGAATCCTATGTATCTAACATCGTATATAGATATTCATGATTTAGCTTACAATTTCTGGATGTTGTTTACATTTAGTTGATGTTTTCTAAAACTCCATTCCCTAAAACCGCAAAAATGGTAACCGCTTATTTATTTAATTTTGACTATTTTTTGGTAAAAAGATGAATAAACAAATGTCAAACTCTGATTCATCGTTCATATATCTGTATAAAATCGTGTATTAGAATTGCGATATAGTTATATAATTACTCTGATTCAATATAGCTCATTTAGTTATACTACTACAAATATATAAGAGATAATTTGTATCTTTTATCACCTGTTTAAAGGACTAAAGTCACGTAAAAATTTAATATTAATAATTTAATTGCATTTTAATTTGGTTTTATTAATTATCATTCTCTTTTCATTTCGCGTCCAAACAGCTTACAACAAATTTAAGTGAGATAGGAGAATTTATGGAAAGTTAAAATTGGATAACATTTATAAAAGGTTGTGATTTTTAGGTTTCGAAATACTAAGTTCTAATTGAAATATAGTAAAACTACTCTCTCAAACTGGCTGGAAATACTAATAACCTATCTCCGTATAAGTTTGGATGGCGTAGAATTACATATTAAAAATCTTAAAAGACTAATGTCTAACAAATGTAGGAATGGAAGATAACAGCAGTCAGCTGCTGACGGAAAATAAGGGCAGTGGTAGCCTAGTTAACCGAGCATCCGACAGCTGTGGAAGACTTGTAAAGGCAGGGCGAACCCGTGAAATCACTTCTCTTCCATTAGATATTCTTGAGCAATCCTACATGATGAATGGCGATAATAAATCACGTGGGCTTATCGTTAGATCATTCCGACGACTTGTTCGCAAGATCTCTCATCGAGTTTCGTCGGCAGCGGAAGCGTCTGCATTGCGAGGTCCTGCGGTCAGCCACAGATCTATAGCGTGCTTCAGCGGCAGTTCCGCCATGTCAGATCGTAGGTCGTCTTACGAGGATTTCTACAAAGAATTGATTCTATCGATGGAGGCGCGTCAGAGTTTCAACGTAAACAAGAACAGAATCCCCGGTGTGATAGGAATATGTAACCATGGCAACACCTGCTTTGCTAATTCTGTAATACAATGTCTGAGCAACACCGAACGCCTTGCAGGTTATCTCGTGTCAGGACATTATCAGGACGATGCCAGGAGGGCGAGGAAACAGCGCGGTGGTAGGAGAGGTGGAGGGGCAGTGAGTGAGCTCACAGATCGCCTGGTTAGTCTGCTGAAGGGACTCTGGTTGTGTCAGTATAAGACAAGCCTTTCCGCAGATTTTGTCTCTGCGATGAAGCGAGTGAGTCGCCAGTACGAGGGTGGTACTCAGCATGATGCTCAGGAATTTCTGCTTTGGCTTCTCGATAAGATTCACGATGATCTGAACGTCGCAGGAAAGAAGAAGAGCAGGATAAGTGTGAAGGCTGCCGCTACAACGGGAGGAAAAACTGAAGAGATGATGGCAGCGGAGGCCTTGGTCCCTTACACGCGACACAACGTGAGTTTTGTGTATGATAGATTTCAGGCAGTGTACCGTTCGTCGCTGATATGTCCGGGATGTGGGCACCAGAGTAATACCTATGAGCCTTTCCTGTGCATTTCTCTGCCGATACCTAACGTTGAACCTAGTTCTACTAACGCCGAAACGTCTGCTCCTGCGACTGCTGATGAAACTGTTACGGCCGATAAAGGTACTGACGGTGATGAGGCTTCAAACATAACTACAACGGTGTCTGATACTGCTGCCACGTGTACCAATGAAAATGTTGCCGAAAATGTTGCCGAAAATGTTGCCGAAAACAAAACTATAAATAATGAATCGGCTTTTGAAACTAGTTTAGAGGCTGCTGTTAACAATACGACACTACTAAATAATACGATGTCTTCTGAAACGGAGGATAGTGAAAATAAATCCAAATCTGTACCAAGAGTAGTTCCACCTATTGCGTCTGCAATGACTTTAATAAATTCAGCCACTGCAATATCTGATGCAAGGGTAGTTGCAGCTGCAGGGAATAGCACCACGGTAAATGCACAGAGCGAAAAAGAAGAACAGAAAGAAGAATTGAAGAGTGACGCAGTTAATGCAAGAACGACGCTGAGTGAAAACTGTGTGTTTATAACGGTGGTCTATCAATCGGCCACACCGCGACAAGTTCGTATTGGTCTGGAGCTGTCAGCTGACTCGACTGTGGCAACTCTACGCAAAACACTGTCAGATGACACCGGCATTGACGTAAAGAAGGTAAGAGCTTTACAAGATCTCTCAATGGAATAGGACTGTGTTTAACGTCTGTTTTTATATTTAATTTTTTGTTTTGTTTATTGCACGCATGACATACCGCACTTCTACAGAAGTTCTTCACATGGTTACTATTTTTATAGCTTTCTTTATTTACTCCCGTTGCCTCATGGTTATCTAGTAATCATTGTCCTTGATAGCACACTGTTGTGGCGTGGATTCGAATCGTTCGGTGCTCGGTCTTCCAAGTTGGTCACCCATCCAAGTACTAACCGAGCTTGGAGTTTCCTAACCTTATATATTGACGCTCAGGACCGAGTGCGCTAAACCCCACCCTCTTTTTTGTGCTAATATGAAATGATTTCAAGCTCAGAATAATTTCATGAAACAATTGTGGATGTGATATGTTATACTGACAGATGGCAATACTGAAGATAGACGACTATGAATTTAAGGAGACCTACAGCAACGATGATCTCACGTCAAATCTGCACGACATCGACAACCTTTTTGCCGTCGAGCTACCGCACTGCAATAAAAACGAGCCGTCTAATGCTGCAGCCAGTGATCATATTTTAACAAAAAATGGTGGCACTGAGATACTGGTTCTACTACTGAATGTTGTTGCCGATGGGCAGAAGTTACGCAGGTGATTAAATTAATTATTTCACTCAATTAATTGAATAATTATCGGTTATAAATCAATTATTCCTATTAATAATAAATCAAATAATTATTTTGATTAATTATGCGTCATAAATCAATTATTCATATTACACTTATTATTTAGAATCTGAATATGTTATAAATTTCACTTTATAATTTTTTGGTCACATGTTCATTGATGTTATTATTCTGTGAATTTTAGTAAAAATAAAAACATTTCTGTCTCTTTCTCTCTCTCTCTCTCTCTCTTTTCTCTCTCAATTAAATCTTGTGACGTGTTTGTACTGCTTAGTGCTCATTGGTTAAATGTGTTTAATTCTCTGTTTTATCAGTTTGTAAATCTTCATTATTAATTATTATATATATATATTTGCTGTACTGTAGATTTACCGAGCCGGTGGCTGTTAAAGTGGATGTACAGAGCAGCCTGTCAAGTCTGCAGACAACTTTCCTGCAAGCCATCAGGTGGCGCCTTCGAGCAGACTTTGTAATCGACGACTGGCGACTCGAGCGAATCTTTATGTTTCACTTATTTGTCGTCGACAAAAGAAACGGTAACAAGACCTACCCGCTGATCATGTCTAACGGTACACTGCTGTCGAACATAGCTCAAGATCACATCGTGCGATCAGACGAGGAAAGCACCGACATCAGCGGAGATCATATCAGGCTGCTAGCCGTGTGGGACGTAGAGTCCATGTTTCAGGTACGGTGTGTATGCTGTAGCTAAGGTTAATGTCAGTTTCCTCTCTCGAAAGCGATATCAGTGCCTGGTAAGCCCAGGATTTGAACCCCGCACATACTGATCCGCGGTCGAGTATCTTACCGACGTCGCCACTGGCTCCAGCCTATGTGGAAGAAATTAGTTGTCTCTAAATGATCTGTCATAGGGGCGACTCCTGATTGGTTAGTTAGTATGTACAACATTGCGCTTAATTAGTATTTTTTAGTCTATGTCAGTCATCCTTTTTAGTCTATGACGTCATCCTTTTTTAGTCTATGACGTCATCCTTTTTAGTCTATGACGTCATCCTTTTTAGTCTATGACGTCATCCTTTTTTAGTCTATGACGTCATCCTTTTTTAGTCTATGACGTCATCCTTTTTTTAGTCTATGACGTCATCCTTTTTTAGTCTATGACGTCATCCTTTTTTAGTCTATGACGTCATCCTTTTTTAGTCTATGACGTCATCCTTTTTTAGTCTATGACGTCATCCTTTTTTAGTCTATGACGTCATCCTTGTATGAGGAAACACACGTTAAACCTTTATTATTATTAAATTTGTATTTAAAATTATTTAATTTTTAATATTTATTATCGACTAAAACGTCTGCGCTGTTTTCAGGTGATACAGAACGTGTCGGACAGCACGGCGGAACATGAGAGCGTGCATCAGGTGAGGCTTAAGTGCAGCCTGCAATCCCGCTACTCGTGCACACTGTACGAGTGCCTGCAGGCGTACACTCGACAGGAGCAGCTGTTCGGGGACGACGCCTGGCTGTGCCCGAGCTGTCGTCAGAAGCTTCAGGGAACGATCAAGCACCTCTCGCTGTGGTCTCTCCCAGACATCCTCGTCATCCACATCAAGCGGTTCAAGCAGGAGGCGGATAGGCGTATCAAGATCAACTCTCTCGTCACGTTTCCTTTAGAAGGGCTCAACATGGGCCCTACGGTGCCGGCGAATAGGCTGGCAACGCTTCAGAGAGACTACGCTATCAGTGCGGCCACTGCTAGCGGAGGCAGCGGAGGAGGAAAAACAGCCTTAAGTGGTAACGGTGTTCAGTCGCAGCGTGGTGGGAGGGGGGAGGGAGTGAGTTCTAGGAAGTCGGGGGGTAGGAGAGCGGAAGCGGTGGATGTGGGTGGAGGTGAAGGGGTGGGGATAAGGAAGATTGGAGGGAGGAGGGTTGATCCCACTGATGCTCACACGTATGATCTGTATGCTGTGTGCAATCATCACGGTTCTCTCAACAATGGGCATTACACAGGTAATATTTAAATTTAATATTTAAATATAATATTTAAATTTAATATTTTAATTTAATATTTTAATTTAATATTTTAGTTTAACATTTTAATTAGATATTTTAATGTAATATTTTAATTTAATATTTTAATTCAATATTTTAATTTAATATTTTAATTTAATATTTTAAGTTAATATTTTAATTTAATATTTTAATTTAATATTTTAATTTAATGTTTAAATTTCATATTTTAATTTAATGGTAAATTTAATATTTTAATTTAATATTTTAATTAATATTTTGATTTAATATTTTAATTCAATATTTTAATTCGATATTTAATTATTTTACAGACTGTTAGCCTATTGAACATTTCTTCTCCTGTAACAGCAATTTGTCTATGTGCATATATGTTCGATTTTTTTGGTGACAATTGTGTAGCTCAATTACATTTAATTCAATTCAATTTAATAAGAACACCTGAAAGGGTCATTGAACCCTGCAGAGTTCACATATAAAACATACAAACAAGCAATTGCCTGTTTAGTTGTACACCTGTGTATGTTTAGTTGTTCACCTGTGTATGTGTACATGTGTTGATGCGTGTGTAGCTGTGTGTAAGAACCCGGTAACGTCCATATGGTACACATACAACGACAGTCGGGTAACTCGCATCATGAACGAAGATGAGATTATGAGCAAGTCGGCGTATCTACTATTTTACGAAAAGAGATCGTCGAGAAGGGGGGAGGCTCTCTCAGACCCCCTTTCTAGCCCCTGGTCTCGACGGGTGCATCAGCTCATCAAATCTTTTGACCCCACCCTCGTTTTGCCTCCTACTCTCTCTCCGAGGCACAATATTTCTACCGCCTCGCTAAATCAACAGAACAAGGATCTGATGAAGACCGATCGCCTCTCGAACGCTTCTATATCATCAGTGGAGAACAAGGATCAAGAAGAGTTAATAAGATCCTGTGCGGGTGCGGAGGAACAATATTCTCTTTGTAGCGGAGTTATTCATGACAACGTAGAGAACGATCTTACGATGTTTCCATGGCCTCAGCCGCAGACTTTGAGAGAGCCCGGTATTGCGGCCAATCACTTGAGTAGACAACAACAACAACCTGACAGTAAGTGTGATGATCTAGATAAAAGGGTATCTACGTATGATAATGTTGAGTTAGACGAACTGATTGCTCGAGATGATTCCTTTTCTTCTTCTTTATCCATGAACCTGGAAAGAGTCTGTGATTCATCATCTTCGTCGGTGGAAAACAGGAGACAAGTTGATTTAGGCGAATACACGTCAGATTTAGTTCTGCTGAAGGCTTGATGCCATCGATTGATTGTTTGTTTGATCGAATGATGGATTGGTTGGTTGATCTTTTGATTGATCTGCCCAATTGCACAATTAGTTTTTAGGTATTTTAATGAGATAATTTTTCAATTGTTTAATCCGACCCTGGTTAAACTGGGATTTAAGGGAAGATGATGACGAAGAAGATGATGATGATGATGATGATGATGATGATGATGACGATGACGATGACGATGACGATGACGATGATGATGATGATAATCAAACGCAGAATCAGAAATGTGATCAGTTATATTTGTAACAGGAAAACTTGCTAATGAATGTTAAAAGAACAAGTGGGATTGCTGAAGCTACAACAATATTTCTAAATATAATTATATATACTGTGTCTCTCTCAGTATTTTAAAATTTAATTATATATACTGTGTCTTTTAATTACCATCCAGTTTAGAATCTTCTGAATGCTTCCGGAAATTAAGTAAAGTGAATTTAGCCAAAGTTCAGATATTTATGTGAAATTAAATACTGGGTCTCTGTGAATTGCAATTATATTGGAGTGAGGAGGAAATAATGATAATAATAATAATAATAATAATAAAGGTTTAACGTCCGTTTCCTCATTCAAGGATAATGTCAGGGACGTCCCCTATCATCATATTATCCTGATGCATTTGCAAAATAATGAACTTGGTTCTCACTCAGTGACTGAATGGTGGATTAATTGTATCAAATTGTTCAGTACTGATAATAGCAAGTGTCATTTTCCACTTATTACTGCCATCTGTTGTTGATTCAGAGATTTTCCTGATATTATCATTTGCCGCTATAGGAGTCAGTGTTTTGATTGGCTACTCGACTGAAGGATTTGCTCCGTGTAGGTTTGTGTGTGCAGTGTAGCCTTTGTTCGGGTATTTGCTTGATGCATTTAGTTAATCTTCTGTCCGTTTTTGGTGCTAGGGTATCCGTGTGTTTGTGTGTATATATGTGTGCTAATGTTTATATATGTGTGTGTGGGTATGTGTTTATATGTGTATGTGTGTTTATATGTGTGCGTATGTGTTTTTATATGTGTGTTTCTTCTCTTGTGTTTACTCTTTCTTTATACTTGTGTATAAATGGATGTATATGTTATATGGGTTCAAATCCTGGGCTAGCCCGTCACTGATATCACTTTCGGTGGATGAAGCTGACTCTAACATCGGCTTTTCAGCTTTATGTGTGGGTAGGCGTTTGTGTTGTATTCTGTATTTGAAGGTTTTGCGTATATGTGTATGCGGATGTGTGCGTCTAATATGTGCATATCAGCAATTAATATGTGCGCATATTTGTAAGTCTATGAATGGCATGAATGTATGTGTTCTATGTCATTTTGTTTTTGTATACATATGTATTGTATAATTATGTAATATATTCAGTTACTCATATACAAACTCACCTGTTCCAATGGGTTTTCTTGGTATAAACGTTTTTTCTGAATAACTAGGATACGATTCCGAATACATTTGCAGGTAAATATTTATTAAATTCTAGTTATATACGATTACATGGCGTCGACATCTGTGACTGTTTCAGTTGTATCTATTTAAGTAAAACACAATCAGTGTTCACTACCTTTGTAACATATTTTATGCTTTGCACCCATGAAATATGCTCTAGTTCTCTCTGGGATAATATAAAATTCTCTCTCTCTCTTCAGTGCGCTGCCAAGTGGCAGGTTCAAGGTATATATTCATACTCAAAGTCTGCTTTCATCACCATAAGAGCACTTCTTAGATCAACAAGTAATCCCTTGACAAAGTCTATGCCTTATCCATACCTTATGTAGCCTATGGCTTGGGAAAGGAATGGCTTCCCGAGCTATAGAATATAAAGCTATATGTCAATATTAAAGTATCAGAAATGTTGAAATTTTCTCTTAGTTAATTGTTTGTTATTGACTGGAAAGTTGAATAATTGATAGTCAATATATCTAGTTAATAGATTATTGACATATAAATTTATCTAGTTATTGATGTAATAGGAATAGATTTACTGATTGACGGATGGTATATTCGGTAGATTGATGACGATTGACTGTTTTATTATTTGTTACATTGAGGCTATTATATCCAAGATAACTTAATTTATGTTATTAAATCGATTTGTATTTGTGTTCTTCGTTATTTTTTTTATAAGCATTTAATGCCCTAGATTCTTGGGCAACTAATAATTTCAAGGTTTTGTTTCATTTAAATATTTAGCCTTTTATATTCTGAATATTCAGTTGTATCTAGTAATGCGCAGCTGTGTTTGTAATCACTATGTTTAAGTAGACTAGATAGTAGTAACTAAATAGGTGTTGGGATAGTGTGTTGGTAGAACGTGCGTGCCTTAAACAAAGTTAAGCAACAGCGGGCTCGATTAATACATGGATGGGCGACTATTTTGGAACACCAACTGTACAACTTTACAGAAATCTACTATACTTTATTATACTCTAGTGTACTTTACTGTGCTGTAGTATACAGTCTAGTGTACTTTCTGTGAAATAAAATATGATTATGTTTCAAGACGAGGCTATTTTTGAGAACGTGTTATAGGAACCGTCACAATCGTTCCTTGAATCCCAGTTTAGTTGGGGTCGGGATCACGTCAATATCTCTTATTATTCTATTCAATTCTAACTGAGTTAAATGTAAATACTTACTATATTGAGTTTGGTAGATTTTACGTCAGTTCAGACTGTTTAGCGCAATAGCTATTTGTAACAAAAACTAGTTTTGCGATATTACTAGTTCTATCATTGAGACGTTTACCCCTCGTTCGTTCAGTCTAGCGGCCCATCTAGCTACAGCTGAAGAATAGACCAACCGTCTACTGCACACGATGTCATAAAAGGCGACATAAAAATAAGATCCAAACAACGTCTAAAAGGATATTCAGTTGGTGAGCATCAACGCTCCGGAAATTGCTACAAAAATTAATGGAATGGTATGGGTAAGCGTGTGGGACAGAGAGGATTGGAGAATGTCTGTTCGTATCCCGAAAATGATTAAACTGAGATTCTATTGATAATGATGATGATGATGATGATGATAATGATGACGGTAATGATGATGATGATGTTGTAGCTACTGCTGCTTTGTATTATTTACGTTTCAAATGTCACTAATCAAGATCTAACACAGCTTTTCATATTTCTTAACGTAGCCTATTTATCGCTGCCAATCTATATTACATCTCTCGATGTAGAAGTTCTCGAGGGGTTGATTTGTGTGCTGACGTTCCGTACTACTATTCTATTATATTGAAATGTTCTACAATACTTTCAATAATTATTATTTAATCTTATTTAATCGGTTATATTGATATAACGGAAGGCGTTCATTGTAGTATTGACTCTGTTTGCTATGGCCACGTTTATAGAATAAACTGGACGATGTTCTGTACTTTACTACTGACGTGTTTTTAAAAGCTGGTAAAGCTAAGGTTAACGTCAGTTTCCTCGCTCGAAAGCGATGTCGATGACGGGTGAGCCCAGGATTTGAACCCCGCACATACTGATCCGCGGTCTAGTATCTTACCGACATAGCCTCTGGCTTCAGCTTCAGTTACCTCAATACTAAACAAGTAAAGCTGATCACAGGTGAATGGTTGGACAACTAAATACCAGTCTAATTGTCGTAATTTAAGAGTCACATGTTGATTTAAAACTGTTCATCGTAATTTCTCTGGTTTCTTGATGTTATTATACGACTATATAGGATAGTGTTCGTAGTTGTCATGGACGACGGTTACAGTCTGATAATGTTCGTAGTTGCATGGACGACGATTACAATCTGCTGGTGTTGTTATTGTTAAGTATGTTTGAGGAATCGTTGACAAGGTACAGCCCTACGGAGACATCCTCTATGATGCTAAGTGATTAATGGCTGTAGTCTAGATCACAACGAATAAAAGTGCCACAACCGGTGTATCTGTCTAGACTATTTACGTTGGTATGTTCTATACTGGTCTGATGCTACTTCGTTCAGACTCTGACTGTGTCTTCATGCATTGTTAAGTTTAACGCATTACAGACGCACATGTTTACGGAAATCAAGCTGTCTAAGGTGATATGGATTGATTGTACGTTTACAGTTGATATAAGAGCACCTGCTGTTATTAGCGAAAGTATTGTAAGCTTGTATTGTGTAACTAATATTTGTAGTGACATGTGATGAGGGATGTCCCTGACATTATCCATGCATGAGGAAACGGACGTTAAACCTTTATTGTTATTATTATTAATAACTATTCAATATGTTAAACCACTGGTAAATGAAAAGACGGAAGAGAAATATTGATATCTATGTAAATACTGTAGTACATAGGTAATTAATTGAATCCTACCTGTGTAGCGATCTTGTAGATCAAATGCTAATTTAATCCTAAATCGTACATGTACGTATAGCTAAGTAGCCAATCAGATGCTAATTGACTCCTACAAGTATCTCTCTCTTAGTGCACTGCCGACTGGCAGGTCTATGGTATATAACGCCTCCACTCTTCTGTGTCTTCCACCTTCCTCTTCATTTCCACATATGAGCGGGTCTTGAAATCATCTAACATACCTAATCTCGGCCTGCCCCTGCCTCTTTTTCCTTCCATTCTACCTTCTATGACCTCTTTTAATAGACCTTCCCCCTTAGAATGTGTCCTATCAAACTCTTCTTCCTATTTCTTAATACATTTATCAACTGTCTGTCTGTACCAACTCTCTCCAGAACTTCTCGGAGTTGCCCTACAGGTATATAGCCAATCAAATGCTAATTGGGTCCTAAATGTATAACTAAATAACCAATCAAATGCTGTTTAGCGCCCTGTTCTTCTCCTGTCGGCGATGTGAGGTTGAATAACGTGTCATAGAGCTTGTTGTTGTTGTTGTTACCCTGGTGGGCTCGTAACATGGTCTACCTCTGTTTATTGTTTTATACTGCACGTTAACTGATAGCTAATCTAGAGGAATAGCTTTGTAGATCTTTCCTAATAAATTAGGCACTCACGCATTGGACTGATTTCTTCTTTTTATTAATTATGTCGTTGTTGTTGTTGTCCGAAGGTATTCGCCCTGATGCCGATAACCTCTATTCTCAGACTCACAGAGACGCAGTCAGTGATTAAATAAAAGCATTTCTATAGCTCAGTGCGTGGAGCGTCGAGTAACGTCATGAAATAAAGCGTTTCAATAGCTCAGTGCGTGGAGCGTCGAGTAACGTCATGAAATAAAGCATTTCAATAGCTCAGTGCGTGGAGCGTCGAGTAACGTCATGAAATAAAGCGCTTCAATAGCTCAGTGCGTGGAGCTTCTATGACGACATAGGTCCAATAGAATGACGTTACCGATATCAAGCTATATTACATCATGGGTAGAATAGAATGACGTCACAGGTATCAAGCTATATGACGTCAAAAGTCCTCTAGAGTTGAGTGACGTCATCTATCGTAGCGTGCGATGACGTCACAAGTCGGAGGAGTTGAATCTCATCAGATATCATCAGCACGATGAGATAAAGCTCACTCCACTAGTGACGTCATCGTGTTGTTGTCAGAAACAAGCTAGATGTTTTATCATGCTACAATTGATAATATCATTTGGGAGAGGAAAGACTTTTGGAGGCAGCTAAACCCCCATGACAGGTACTGGCTGCCGTTGAAGTTTTCTGTTGCTAAGGAATTTCTCGCAGCTACCATGGCTGGCTTGACTCTAGTTGCTGTGCTGATTCGTGTTGCTACGGTGATTCGTGTTGCTATGGTGATTCGTGTTGCCATGGTGATTCGTGTTGCTATGGTGAAGATACATACGCCGGAAGATTTAGATCTGGCAGAACTTTGATCTGTGGATCACTGCTTAGATCTAATCGTCCAACCAATGTGTCATCCACACATACTCACACATTCATAGACAGATACAACCAATGTGTCATCCACACATACTCACACATCCATAGACAGATACAGCCAATGTGTCATTCACACATACTCACACATCCATAGACAGATACAACCAATGTGTCATCCACACATCAATAGACAGTTACAACCAATGTGTCATCCACACGTACTCAAACATCAATAAACAGATACAACCAATGTGTCATCCACACGTACTCACACAGCAATAGACAGATCCAACCAATGTGTCATCCACACGTACTCACACATCAATAGACAGATACAACCAGTGTGTCATCCACACGTACTTAAACATCAGTAGACAGATACAACCAATGTATCATACACACGTACTCAAACATCAGTAGACAGACACAACCAATGTGTCATACACACGTACTCAACCATCAGTAGACAGATACAACTAATGTGTCATACACACATTCAGCCTTGATTCGATCACCTATTCAACGGAACCGGGGCGGTTAACCAATGCGCCATTGATTTAATGAACAAAACAAAATGAAAGAAAACGATCGAACAACTGCCGTCCATACCGCTAAGCAATTGTGCCAAGTTTAAGTTATATTTCTACTTATATTAAAGGTGATGTTGTGTAGTGATTTGAACTCAAACCACCTGGCTATCAAACAAGTGAGCTACCAATAGTCTGTCACATTCGTATGTCTCAGCTAACTCCTGGTTCACCCATCTGAAAAATTGACCTACAAAACTGACCTCAGAAACTGAATCTAACATTGTTATTTAACATCTAACATTGTTATTTAACATCTAACAGTGTTATTTAACAAATAACAGTGTTATTTAACAAATAACAGTGTTATTTAACAAATAACAGTGTTATTTAACATCTAACAGTGTTATTTAACATCTAACAGTGTTATTTAACAAATAACAGTGTTATTTAACATCTTACAGTGTTATTTAACAAATAACAGTGTTGTTTAACATCTAACAGTGTTATTTAACAAATAACAGTGTTATTTAACAAATAACAGTGTTATTTAACATCTAACAGTGTTATTTAACAAATAACAATGCCCAAATTAATGCTGTAACCTAGAAGATGTAGTAAGATGGCTCGGCTACTAAGTTCAATTTCTATCATTTTACTTTATTAATTATTTTGATATAATTTATACATATTGCTAAATAAAATTCAAAAAAATAATAAATTGACAAAATTAATAAAGTGATTTTAGATGGACGGTACTTAGCATTATTTTAATGGTTTTACTCATCAGTTAAAGAAACTTTTCTAGCATATGTCATATTCGATTGAACACAACTCATTTGCAATATTGAAAAGCTTTTCATTTACATTATTTGTGGTGCAACCGTGGTATAAGGCCTAATCGTTGTGTATTCTAAATTAAATTTACAGACTCTTTAGAAATGGCTTTGGATAAGTGTAACTCTGTCAAAGAAACAAATTAATAAAATTAGAGAGAATAAAATAAACTTTCATACCGGCCAATATAGAGAAGCTGAGGTCTCAAGCTCTTGTTAATCTTCATTCTCTCAGTGCCCTCCGCTGCTAAAGAAAACCCTACCATTAGACCTACCATTTTAGTATTTAGACTAATAGTAGTCTAACGCGAATTAATTATAGTGAAAATTAGCATAAAATGAAGGTATTATTGTAATAGCGGACTATGCTGGATGACCTAGCCACAGAATGACACGTCTATAAAAAGTTACGATCACTTGTTGCCACTCATCGCCTCATCTTATTAGCGTTCTTGATTGGGCGACCCATCTTCTTACTCGTTGAGAGAGTCAAGAGCTTTTAAAGTCGTATATCAGACGAGCCCATTGTTATCAGTCAAGGGTAGCACTAAATTACTGCAGCCTAATCTACGAGTGATACTTACTACAATTAAACACCAAGAAGTCTCAGAATTTCGCAACATTTCATCGTACTTACGCAAATTTCTAAAAGCTTAACTCTGTGTTTTTCACAAAATTGTCCAAGAAGAGGAAAGAAGTGAAAATTATAATTTTTCACAAATCTGGATCGATCTCACCAAGTTGACACCCCTTATGTGACGAGGCAACCGACTGTTGAAGAGTGAATTAAATGTTGAACGAGAGGTGTAAAGTCTGCTAGCCTACAGGTAGATTAGTGATAAACAGTCAAATAGATATGACCAGATAAAGAGATTGAAATAAGATTTTCAAATGCTTATACAGTCAGCCAATGCTGGCTAAAGTAAAACAATATACAAGTTGACTGTTCGAATTTTCAACTGTGAACTTTTGTCAATTTGTGAAAGAGGCGACCAGAATTAAATCGTTTTATAGCTAAAGTTAAAATCTATGTCCACTTCCTGTTTCCTTTCTCGAAAGCATATCAGCAAAGGTCGAGAGCAATGTAACTTTATCCCTGCATCCACTGATCTCAATTGGACAACTTATTCGAATACTGCAGACTCGGACCGGTATTTGAATAAGATGTTTTATGTGCTTGTGATTTGGATTCTGGATTTTAGAATTTGCATCATTTTGGACATTTTTTTGATCACCTGCTTAGATTTATTTCAATAGTGATCGCTGTTGTCGTGGATGACAGTAACGTGATTGCTGTTCTGTTATGTTTGAAAGAACAAATCGCTTTGATTTTCTCTACGTAGACGTCATTTGAAGGAGGAACTGCCCTATCTGGACCACGATCAAGAGCCGATCTGAACTGATTACTGGACAGTATACTGATATCCGGCACCTTGAAGAATACACCAACCGATAACTGTACATGTCGTAAAAGGCGACTAAGGGAAAAACTGAGGAAGGCAACAGCAAATCACTAGAGAAGTCTTATTTTTCCAAAGTTTTAGGCTACGGTTAAGGGGTAGATAACGGTACATCCTTTTGTAGAGATACAGAATTGTTGATCTATGGAATGCTCAACTTGGAGCTTGAACGCAGATTGTGAGTCTTACTATGCACCTTGGACCTGCCATTGGGCAGAAACCTAGAGAGTGAGAGGGGAGAACGATGGAGAGAGAGATATAATATATGAAATTTAAAAGCATGCGATTGAATTAATGAAGACAAAAGCATAAAATATCGAAACCTGATCAGGGCTTCAGAATCTTTACAAAATAACAGAAAAAGCACTAATTAAAAGCCATAAAACTAATATACACTGTGTTTTTTATAACTGATACCCCTAATTGTTTTAACAGTAAAGTCGTAAGAATTGGACCGATGTTCTTGAAATTTATAGCAGTTGACCAGCAGCCAATTCTACAAAACAAAGAGAAATTTCGTTTGAATATCTTTAATAACGAGAAAGTTATAGTTTCGCGAATATGAGTGGGGTCAGTTAAGAAATTTCCAATACAGGATTACGGGCGTGTTACTTTTAGAGTAGATTATCTCTATAAAAAGTACTAGCTGACACACAATATAAAATTTCTACTAATGCTATTTTGAAGAGCAATCATTTCTTTTCAATACGACGTAAAATACGTGCTGATATGTTCTTAATTTACAAAGTTATTTAACTTTTTATGCATGCATTGCATAAAGATAATAAACGAAGAAGAGGACTCTGCTGCAGTGGCTGCGTTGATAGCAGTTGTACTCAGACATGCAATGCATGCATTAAAAGTTTAATAACTTTGTCAATTAAGAACATATCAGCACGTATTTGACGTCATTTTGCAAAGAAGTGACTGCTCTTCAAAATAGTATTAGCTGAAAATTTTAGACATGTTCGCTATTATTTGTATAGAGATAATTTTATGCTGCATGTAACACGCCCGTAATCCTGTACTGGAAATTTCTTATCTGACCCCACTCCTATTCACAAAACTATAACTTTATTAAAGATATTCAAACGAAATTAATATATGTTTTGTAGTATTAGCTGCTGGTCAGGTGCTGTAAATTTCAAGAACATCGGTCAAATTCTTACGACTTTATTGTTAAACAATTTGGGGTATCAGTTATAAAAAACACAGTGTACATATATGTGTACATATATATATATATATATATATATATATATATATATATATATATATGTCTATACAGTAGAAAAGGTCAGTATCCTAACATACAGGTTATTCAATGATCATTTATCTCATGCATATTTAAACGTAAACGGTAAGTAAGCATGATACATAAATGTCTTGCTGGCTAAGCGATATTGTGTGCAAACATTAGATATGAAACAATGCAAAGAGATAGGTAGTGATAAGACGTTCAGATAGCAATTAGAACTAATAAATCAGGTCGTAACACGCTAATTACGTTATCTCTCGGCTAGTTAGAGCCTGCAAGGCAAGGGTAACTCCGAGACAGGTAGAGAGAGAGAGGGGGTAGGAAAGAGAGGGGAGGTAAGGTTAAATATGGATAGATAGATAGATAGATAGATAGAGAGAGAGAGAGAGAGAGAGAGAGTGAGTGAGTGAAGCAGACAGAGGTAAATGGAGAGATTGAAGAGAGTAGGAAGGTTAATGAAGGTTGCAACTTTTTACATTTAGATTACGGCGAAGCGATCTTCCACGATGATATAGGGCTATCATCTTAAATCCCTCTCTTCTCTCTCTCTCTCTCTTCTCTAGTGTTCTACCAATTAGTAAGTTCAAGGCACAAATTATTACTCAGTCTGCTTTACGGTCCGTGAGGAGCATTATATTGACATAGATCAACAATTTAATACCTTCACACATAATTACGTCTTATCTGCACATGGTGTTACCTATAAATTGGAAAGACATGGCTTCTGATGTAGCTTTCCGCTGCCTTCCTCAGTTCTTGCTTTGTCGCCTCTTAGAACACATGCAGTTAACGGTTGGTTTGTTCTTCTGTTATTGGAAAATAAAAAATATGCCAATTATACAGCAGAAAATGTCCAGGACCGCAAAAGTGAATTAGAATTGCTACACTTTTTAAATATGATTTTAAATAAAAGCAGGTATCACAAACTAAATCAATTAAGATTTTGCAGAACTGCTCGAGGTCTATATATATATATATATATATATATATATATATATATATATATATATATATATATATATATATATACACATATATATATATAAATTTCCTCGTTCAAGATAACATGAGATATATACAGAATTCTTAGCTTTCGAGAGTCCTATGTAATCGCTGGTCAACTGATAAGATGATCAAAATTGATGATAATCGATTCGATTAATTCTTTATTGATTACATAATTGTTTAATCAATTAATTATCTAATCAGGCCGAGTGTATTGTGTCAGATGCACTGTGGGTATGTGAAAGAATCCTAATATGAAAACCCAAAATGAGAACTTTTCTCTCTCTCCTCTCTCTCTCTCCTCTCTCTCTCTCTCTCTCTCTCTCTCTCTCTCTCTCTCTCTTTATATATTGGTCTATATTTCTCTTTGTCACTCTCTCAATATATTAGTCTCTCTTCTTCTTCTTTTTCTTCTCTCTCTCTCTCTCTCTCTCTCTCTCTCTCAATATATTGGTCTATATTTCTCCCCCTCCCTCTTCCTAGCTCTCTCTCTCTCTCTCAATATATTGGTCTTCCCCCAATCTCTATCTCTCTCTCATCCAATATATTGTTATCTCTCTATCTCTCTCTCTCTCGCTCTCTCGCTCTCCATGATCTCTCAACACCTCGCTCTCTCTCCTCCACTGCTCAGGTCTATTCCAAGTTTTCCTCGCAAGTTTTTATCGACGCAAGTGTCTGGTAACTTGTTTTCTGTGGTGATTGCTCTAATGAAGTACTCATAGGCGCAGAAACTTCCTTCGTAACAAGAATATAAACAAGAATATAAACAAGAATATAAACAAGAATATAAACAAGAATATAAACAAGAATAAAAACAAGAATATAAACAAGAATATAAACAAGAATATAAACAAGAATATAAACAAGAATATAAACAAGAATATAAACAAGAATATAAACAAGAATATAAACAAGAATATAAACAAGAATATAAACAAGAATATAAACAAGAATATAAACAAAACTTTATTTGACTCAGTAAGAATAAGAGAAAATTACACTGCAAAAGTGAGGCATTACAAAAGTAACTAAATTCAAAAATAACCGATAAATAGAATGGATACAATGAAGAACTGAAGTATAGTGTGTAAAATTCAATTTAACCCTTCTATAGATTCCAATCACAAAATGTTTATATTTGTAATATTAAGATTTGTTGCAGATTTTAATTTTATTTCAGTAATTTTCCCAAAGGCACAATGTATTTTTTACAGAACGAATATGCTAAAAGTTGAACACCCATTATATATAGTGAATGATCATTCGTGATGATATTTGTCACTTTTACTATAACATGTTTAACTCAATAGGCAGTTTAACCAATTATCCATGTTACCCGTCCTGCGAATGTCCGAGATTTTACTCTCTCATAAGCTCTATCGGGCATAGATCCCAGGACCTCGGGAACAACCATTTAAACTTATTTAAATTATTTACATCACCTGACATAATTATACTCTGAGATCATTCAATTATCAACGACGGCTAATAATGTCTTCTACAGATAGCAAATTAAAATCTAAGTTTCTCTCTTTCTATCGCTTGATTTATTAAATTTTAAGATATACTTAAGTGTATTTCAATTATTTCTCTTACCAGTCTCTTTGTAAAATCGACAAGGCATTAGAATATTTGACATATAGAAATTGTTATTTTAATTTAAGGGAAGCCTCACGTCTGTATCTAATGGTCTTGAACTGATGTAAAGCATGGAGGCCCTGGTGTGACTTAAGGGTAAATAAACATGACAGAATGTTGCTGAAGCAGCTGAAAGTAACTTTTTCAACATCGATAATGCAGCGAGGAAAATAATTAGAAATCAGAGAGTAAATACATAAAGTTAGGAACTGACTTAGCAGCATTATATTACATTTGGCATCTCGGCGAGTTAATTGGGCGCCGGTAAAAATAGTTCGTGCGGATTGGAATGGTTATTGAATTAGTTTGTGCAACCAAAATTTAACAATTTAACAGCCGCACGTTTGATAAATTCTGTAGAGTGTCGGACACAACACGGGGAGTGGTTGCTATAGAGTTTTGATTTAGAATACGTGGTGAGGTAACGACTATACTGTTTGGATTAACTAGTTCACCATAGCAGATTGCAAGGGTCATATTTCGCAACATAACGAGCCATCAGTTTATAAGTTCTTAATCCAAATAATGTCTAATATTGCTTTCTGATATTAGTGACAAATCAATTACTTTCCACTAACATAAGTTTAATCTACAATGGAATTGCTTCACTCTTACACACGACTCGTTATTTAAGACGTAAAGCGTGGAACTAATGTTAATTAGCATTTCCTTTATGGGTAGATAGTATATGAAAACAGTTTGGGATAGGGAAAAATCAAGCTTGAGATAATAAACGACGCACATGTTATTTGGTTTACCATTAGTAATATCTCCAGTTAATTTAATGTTTTCTTACCTTAGGCTGAAATGGTACTTGCCCTAAAATAAAACAAACTAAACTTTTGTCGTATGCCTGAATATTTCTTTTAAAAAATCACAAAAGCTAAAGCCGTATTAAACGTCGATTTCTTATCACTAAAGGACGTAAGTGACTAGGAGAGCACTGGATTTGAACACTGTACTGACTAATCTGAAGTCGAACTATTTAACAACGAGCCACCGTCTCAGTCCATGATCAGTTGAAAATTCTCGTCAGTTAAATTGCAGGGTTAATTCCCATAGCTTTTATCGATATTTCATTACCAAGACGATAGATTAGCCTCTATATGATATTACTGTCTTAATTTTATCTCAATAGCCCTAAAAACATTAATAATAATAATAATAATAATAATAATAATAATAAAGGTTTAACGTCCGTTTCCTCATCCAGGGATGATGTCAGGGACGTCATATACGTTATATAATAACAAATATTATTCTCAGAAACTAGCCGATATGAATTATTATTAAAGAACTATTAAAATAGGCAATGATGACGTCAGACTGCTTCGTTACTATGACATCAATGACGTCAGTGATTTGTGTGCTGTTGTGCGGAGTGTTTGTTGATGACGTGCTTGGATTAAAGAAGCAACAGCAACCATGGAGAGATTTGAATAGGATAGCTCGCTATCGTAGACGTAAGTAAATCACAATTAGTGAACAAATATTTTACTTATATAATTATGTAGACATGTCATAATAAAAAATAGTTTGACTAAAAAAGTAACACGCATTATACTGAAATTATCAACCATGTTGATATCTATCACTTATTAATGCCACATGCTTAAACCGTTAGGCAATTAGTCCACTTTCAATGAAACCAGTCCTGTGAATATCTGAGACTTTACTTTCGGATCAGCGGGGCTGGGATTCGAACCCACGAGAGTTCAATTCACCTCAGGATTTGTCATTTAAAACTTCATGACGTTACCTTTTAACCTATAGCCACTGCGATATTGAGATATTGGGATAAGATTAATGCTGCTAGTTATAGTCATTCCTAAATTATTTATAATAAATCAATAATTAAATAATAATTGTTTTAGGCCTAACATTAATTCATAATATAGTACAAATTCTGTGTCAAATTATTTCGCGTCTTACTATTTAACATAAAATAATTAAAGTAATAATATTTTCAACATCTTAGGTGCAAGTTATTGCACAAACAATTACAATATTACAGCCTGCCTATAGCGGCATTGGACTTGCCTTTTTGCGAGGAACCAGACGTTAAATTCTTACAGATTGGTTGATTACTAAGCGCTATGGTCTCTCGAGAATGCGCGACACAGTTTATGGGCATTATGCACGCAATATTTTTTAGGATCTCAATATTGTTTGTGGTCTAATAGAAAAGAATATCATCAACGTAGCTTGTGTTCTAGATCTTCAAATAAACTGCAGCTGGTGCTTTATAACTTAAGTGTCCATGTTAGAAATGTCAGGGTAGTGTGTGTAAATGCGAAAATTGCTTTAGAGTGCTTCCGATCGTTTAATTAATTTAGTTTAATTTAATTTTTCTTTAGAATGTTTTAGATCGGCCTAGATATAATTTCATTTTTGAAGTCAAATATGACATTAAATCTAGGCCGATCTAAGACAATCTAAAGAAAAATTTAACTAGCATTAAGTCATACATTAATTCTTAATTTTTCATGCATTAGTTGATGATTTCCTGTGGCCTGTGGTATGTAGAGTATATTAATATTCTCAGTTGTGGTGTTTATGTTTGCTAACAGAGCAGTTTAACGGAGAATATCAACAGCCTTGTCCTGACCATCTGGCTAAAGATGATGATCTGTTGGGTATAGAATATCATTGAGCACTCACTCGATCACTCATTTAATCAATACCTCATTCACTCAATCACTCATTCACTCACTCATTCACTCACTCAGAAAATCAATCAATTACTCACTCAATCACTCATTCACTCACTCAGAAAATCAATCAATTACTCACTCAATCACTCATTCACTCACTCAATGACTCACTCATTCACTCACTCACTCATTCACTCACTCAACCTCCTATCCACTCACTCACTCACTCACTAAATCTCTCGCACACTCACTCACTCGGTCACTCACTCTCTCTCACTCACTCATTCACTCAATCACTCAATCACTCACACACTCAACTACTCACTCATTTATTCATTCACTCACTAACACACTCACTCATTCACTCACTCAGTCACTCATTTTCTTACATTATTGAATGTTTAGCTGCTTAAGTTTTTAAGACATACACAGAACCGGTGAAATAGATAGACCTTCTAACCCCTCTTCAAACGCTCACATAATCACATAATAGTGCTAGATATAATCACTACAGAAAATATTTATATAATTCTTATTTTGTTAACTGATATATCTACAGGATTTGATTTTATCCGGAAGTCCGGACTGGATGAGAGAGGATTACGGATGCCTGGCGTGAGCAGAGTCCCAGGATCAAACAAGTACCAGACTGCATTCGGGATTGATCAGAACGCCGATCTCCGCTTTCCTACCAGGTCTCTGAGTTCTCTTTTGGGAGTTTAAGTTTATTGCAGAATCACACGCCACTACAATATTACATACAAGTTCTAAAAAGTCTACATAAATTTTAATATTATTATTATAAATATTAATATTAATATAAAATATTATTACAATAAATATTACATACAAGTTATAAAAACTCTTCTCTTTCGACTTTCTCTAGAAAGCTTGGGACTTACCTTTTCCCACCGTAGACATAATCAATCTACCCTGACCATTTTTTGATCACCGGACTGGCTTTCGTTTGGGATCTTACTTCTCCTCAGCACATTTCTTTTGCAGATTGGTGTGGGTGAACTGATCTGTCGTAATGTGTGCTGTGGAGACGTCCCTGACATCATTCTTAGATGAGGAAACGGACCTTAAACCTCTATTAATATTATTACTATTATTATTGTAATTTATTATTATTATTATTATTATTATAATTAATTCCCTGTCAAGTTACATGTCCAGTGCACACATTTTTCTAAGCGATATTTCTCTCTAGACTTTCACTTAAATACTAATTTGATTGATTATTAATTCAGGTTTGACAATAATAATAATTAATACTAAATGGCTGGAGCTAGTGGCGAAGTCGGTAAGATACTCGACCGCGGATCAGTAGGTACGGGGTTCAAATTCTGGGCTCGCCCGTCACTGACATCCTTTCAAGTGAGGAAACTGACGTCAACCGTAGTTTTAATTGTTATTTTAAAAATATTTATATTTCGCTACATTTAGTGCTCGGTTGGATTACGGTTCAGCGCATATATTTTTAACACAAGTTTGTGACTCTTTGTCTATTATAGCACCCAATGTATTCAGAGGATACATTAATATGTAATTTTTTCAAGGTACTCATCTTTGCGTTTCACCTTGTTGTGTCTCTCTATATTTGACCTCTCTTTCATTTCTTCTCACATAATCTCATAAAAGTTACAAATGAGGAAGTTCTGAAGAGAGTTGATACAGATAAACAGTTGATAAATGTATTAAGAAATAGGAAGAAGACTTGGATAGGACACAATCTAAGGGGGGGATGTCTATTAAAAGAGGTCATAGAAGGTAGAATGGAAGGAAAAAGAGGCAGGGGCAGGCCAGATTAGGTATGTTAGATGATTTAAAGACCCACTCATGTGTGGAAATGAAGAGGAAGGCGGAAGACACAGAAGAGTGGAGGCGTTATGTACCATGGACCTGCCAGTAGGCAGTGCACTGAGGGAGTGAATCTCACGATATATTTTTCTTCATAAGTACTTGATTATCTAACTCACACATTCTCTACACCTGTGTGTTAATTTCGTATCTGGTCTACACACGTATAGTGATTGATTTATTGGTTTTTTCTTTCGAACTCGACCAAAAAAGATTGTTTGATTGATTGATGGTTTAACGGACTGTATAGCGGCTTGTAAAAAGTTGATATAGGAATAGTTTGTGCTAAAAGTTTAGCAGCCGTTGCAGAAACTTTAGCGCCTTTAATTAAATCCTGCCTCTGTGCTGAAAAAACGAAAAGAAATTCTTTGCTAAACTTGAGAAAGCCAGTGTATTCCATGCAGCATTCCATATGGAATCAACCGTGGAGCAGTGAGTTAATGAGCTGCGAAAAATTACATGAAACCGCAAACTGAGTGAAAGTTATGCAGACCTCTATAGCAAGAGTCATACCACGTCCATGACAATATGGATTAGCATAACAAAAGCGTTGCTCTAGGCTTTGAATGTAAATGATGATATTCACTAATTGTCACATCTAAGTCAAATGTATTCAAGCATCATAAATGTATTATACATGCTTTAAAGAAATGACAGAACTAACATCCAAAATATAACTACGTACATTAATTATACGCCATGCACTACATGAGGTTAAATTATAACTTTTAATTAATAGCTGTACTTGCACTCTGTGCGTTAAAGGCTGAAATGATTACACTTCTAAATTAACCTGAGGATGTTTCAACAATTGCGGAATTCTTCAAATACTCTTCCTAGAAAATACCTGAATCGTTTCCAGCTTTCTATCCATATCTAAAGTGTAATTGATGAACAAACGGAAAAAACTTCAGATTGATTGATTGTAAGATTGGTTGGTTGTTCGTTTTTGGACTGAATGATTGAATTGATTGCTTTATTTACTAATTGAGTGATTGATTGATTTATTGACTGATTGGTGATGTGATTGACTGATTGATTGATTGATTGATCTTCTAAGGGATCTCTTTCCAAATGGAATGCCGCAGCAGTTTTCCTTTGTGGCGACGATACGGATGACCGGAAGCACTCCAGATGACCGCTGGAACCTGCTGCAGGTGGAGGACATGTTCGGATACCCTCAGTTCATCGTCACACTGGATGGGCAGAGGAAGGAAGTCCACGTGACCATGCTCGACTACAACAACGAACCCAGAACTGTTCGGTTCACACCACGTGACAGTGAGGCCGTTAGGCAGGCGAGTGATTGATTGATTGATTGATGGATGAATGGATTGATTGAGTGAGTGATTGAGTGATTGATTGATTGAGTGAGTGACTTATTGATTGATTGGTTAATTGATTGATTGATCGATTGACTGATTGTCTGATTGATTGATTAACTGATTGTCTGATTGATTGATTGATTGATTAATTGATTGATTGATTGATCGATCGATCGATTGATTGATTGGTTGATGGATTGATTGACTGACTGATTGATTGATTGATTGAGTGTTTGATTGATGATTAAGTAATTGATTGATTAAGTGTTTACTTTATTGATTTATAAAAGCTAAAAAAGCTAAGGTTAACGTCAGTTTCCTCACTCAAAAGCGATGTCAGTGACGAGTGAGCCCAGGATTTGAACCCGCATCAACTGATCCGCGGTCGAGTATCTTACCGACTTCGCCACTGACTCCAGCCAGTGGCCAAGTCGGTAATAATTAAAGTTATTGTTTGATTGATTGAAGTGATTGATTCATTGATTGATTATCTGATTTACTTATTTATTTATTTATTTATTGATGGATGGAATGATTGATTGATCGATTGATTGATTGATTAACTAATGGATTTATTGACTTCTTGCCGATTTATTTTTCTTTGTAGTAATTTATCTTTAATTTATGCATCAATCGACGCCTTAATTAACTAGTGAAATATCAAGCACTCTTTCATTTTGACTTTTTTTGTGGTACTTTCTACAGTTATTGCAGTTGCTTTTACTGCAATATTAGTAACTGTTACTGTAATCTGATAATTGGCAACTTGTTGCTAAATTTTTGATGCAATAGATTCACTGTTGCGCAGTGAATTGCTACTAATGTATGTTTTCAATTCTCTTAACTTTTGGTGTTATTTCAATTGATGCAAATATATGTCTGCCTTTGTTAATATTGTTGCAATTGTTTTTAATATTGCTGCAATTGTTTTACTTTTGCCCGAGTTGTTGATATTGTTGTCTGGGTTGCTGTTACTCTTGTCAAATTTGTTGTTGTTGTTGTTTCAGTTGTTTGACAGGAACTGGCACAAGATACAGTTTAGCAACTCTCACAACAGCCTTGACCTTTATCTAGACTGTGTCAAGGTCGCCTCTCAGCCAGCCGTGCAGCCTCAAGGTCAAATAGATGTCAACGGTGAGATTAGAATGGGTCGAAGACCTGATGGCAGGACCGCGCCGGTTTGTTAATCAATCAATCAATTAATCAATCGAACTGCTAGAACGCACCACTGACTGGAGTCAGTGGCGATGTCGGTAAGATATTCTATCGCGGATCAGTATGTGCGAGGTTCAAATCCTGGGCTGCCCGTCACTGACATCGCTTTCGAGTGAGGAAACTGACATTAACATTAGCTTAGCTTAGCTTAGTTTGATGAATTGACAGTCGTAGATTAGTCATTGAATGCTAGATTTTTTTACTATTATAACTTAGTCATTAAATGTTTGGAGAGTTGACAATCATAGCTTAGTCATTAAATGTTTCATGTGTTTACAGTCATAGCTTAGTCATTAAATGTTGCGTGTGTTGACAGTTTGAACTGCAATGGTTGACGATGCACTGTGATCCGCTCAAACCAGAAACAGAGAAATGTGACGATATCGAGGTTATATTCACTTCACAATTATTCTTACATAAATTCAATATAAAGTAATTAAATTGTAAATAATCTATATAAATGGGTAAACTTTTATTAACACAGTCAACATTAACAGGAAAACGTTAAAAAATAATTCCAATTAATTTCGCTTTAGGAATTGTTTTCTTCTGCTCGGTTAATGGACTTCACCGGTTCAGTTCTAACTTTCTTTTTTACCAGCCCATGATCAAATAAATATGTTCTGTAAATGTGCAACTAATTGCACTTACATTTTCTGCTTGAGATGCCCCTGACATAGTCTGAGGTCGTAGAGAGGTCGTAATGTCTTCATTGAATTTCAGTTTATGTTTAGGGTCTACCTACAACACCGAGGTCGCCCTTCACTCCAGCGAGGTCTACCCTGCCCTGGTGGCTCACTACTCCACCACCAACACCACCACCACGTGGTGGACCACCTGGTACTGGAGAAAAAATATTGGTAATATAGTGTAATATGTTAACATATCCTTCTTAATCTATCTCTTTTACTCTCTCTCTCTCTCTCTATCTCTCTCTCTCTCTCTCTCTCTCTCTCTCTCTATATATATATATATATATATATATATATATATATATATATGTATATATGTATATATGTATATATGTATATATATATATATATATATATATCTATTCTATCTATCTATCTATCTATCTATCTATCTATCTATCTATCTATCTATCTATCTATCTATCTATCTATCTATCTATCTATCTATCTATATATATATATATATATATATATCTATCTATCTATCTATCTATCTATCTATCTATCTATCTATCTATCTATCTATCTATCTATCTATCTATCTATCTATCTATCTATCTATCTATCTATCTATCTATCTATCTATCTATCTATCTATCTATATCTATCTATCTATCTATCTATCTATCTCGCCATCTATCTATCTCTCTCTCTCTCGATCCCTCTATCTCTCTCTCTCCATCTATCTATCTCTATCTCTTTCTATTATGATTTTATTGTGAAACAAATGTGGGGTATCAGTTACAAAAACACAATGTACATTGTATATATATATATATAATATAATATATATATATATACCATATACTATATATATACTATATATATATATATATATATATATATATATATATATATATATATATATATACATAATTATGAAATATACGAATTGATGACAATTTAATATAGACCTTAAATCTCTGACTCAGATGTTGTTTATGTTTGTGCTGACAGAATGAGAAATGTGAACAAGTTTGTCCACCAGGTCCTCAGGTAGGTCAGCATGTTGTCCTTGTTGTTGTGCACACAAGTCCTCAGCTTTGACGCTGACATCCTCTATCTTCTCTTGTTGTTGTTGTTGTTATTGTTTTATTAGCTCTGATACTGACATCATCTATCCTCTCTTGTTGTTATTGTTGTTGTTGTATCAGCTCTGATACTGACATCCTCTATCCTCTCTTGTTGTTGTTGTTGTTGTTGTTGTATCAGCTCTGATACCGACATCCTCTATCCTCTCTTGTTGTTGTTGTTGTTGTTGTATCAGCTCTGATACTGACATCCTCTATCCTCTCTTGTTGTTGTTGTTGTTGTTGTATCAGCTCTGATACTGACATCCTCTATCCTCTCGTGTTGTTGTTGTTGCTGTATCAGCCCTCATGCTGAAATCTGAAATCCTCTATTCAATCCCTGACATCACGGGTTCATTTATCGGGCTTAATCGCCATTTTCTACTTCCTTGGGTTATGTGCACAAATTCTTGTAAACAACGCTTAATCGGTCATAAATCAGCAATCTTTCTAAGCACAACATAGGGCTTTATCCATCGATCCTGGTCTCGTCTTAGAGGTGACTAATTAAAATATGAATCTTCTTTATTTTTGTGCATTAGAAATTGAGAAATTTCTCAATTTGAGAGCTGGAAAGTTTTAACACATGACCGTGACCCAATTATAAATAAATAACTCTTAATCGGATATATACTTGTTAGGTGTTACTCATTTATTATAGAGTTACAAAAAAGCTAAAGCTACTGCTAACTTCAGTTTTCTCACTCGAAAGCGATGTCAGTGGCGGGTGAGTCCAGGATTTGAACCCTGCACACGCTGATCCGCAGTCGAATATCTTGCCGACTTCGCCACTGGCTCCAGCCAAAATTACGGCAAAGAATATCATTGAAAACAATGCCGCTGTTGCTAGTATAGTGTTACAGTAATATATTATTTATAATATCTGAACACATCTGTTAAATGATTCTTCAGGGACCTCCAGGTAGACCAGGGGCCGATGGGCTTCAGGGGAGGCCTGGGCCCCCGGGCCCTCCTGGTGCACCGGTTTGTTGATATTCTTAACCTATCATTTAAGCTGAGAGGTACGTGAATTCAGTGTAAAGTTCCAGTTAAGAATATTTTGGAAATTAAAATATCGGACTGTGTTTGGACATCAAGGTGTATGTTGCATCCTTTCATCAGAGTAACCATTATGAGCTAATTTTAAATAATAATTTTGCAGTCAATAATAAGCCTTTATTTTTTAAGAGCAAATATCCTATGAAAAGGTAAGGTAAACTAAATACATTACGTCCAATAACACAATTGTGTTATCTCGCTCTTAGTGTACTGCCTACTGGCAGGTCCATGGTATATAAATCCTCCACTCTTCTCTTCCGCTTTTCTCTTCATGTCCACGTATGAGTAGGTCTTAAACCATCTAACTTAAATAATCTAGCATATACCTAAACCGCGGTTAGGTGATATCTAACAGTTAGAACAACAGTTAGATTACATCTAATTCGTAGATGATATTGTGTCTGAGCCCATGACGTCATCTTAGAGTGAAGGGGAGGACGTTAAATCCGCTTGTTCCGATTGATTGATTGACTGACTGACTGATTGATTGATTGATTGACTGATTGATTGGCTGACTGACTGTCTGACTGACTGATTGACTGATTGATTGATTGATTGATTGAGTGATTGATTGACTGATTCATTTCTATGACTTCAACCTCGTAGGTTGGTCCTGATGGTTCAAGACCAGGTCCTAAGGTTTGTCTCATTTCTGCAGCTACTTCCTCTTTCTTCTTTTCTCTCTCTCTCTCTCTCTGTCTCTCTCTCTCTCTCTCTCTCTCTCTCTCTCTCTCTCTCTCTCTCTCTCTCTCTGACATGCGGATCGAGCTGTCTTGCTCTTCTGTTAATAGTTAGGTTAGCGGAATGGTTTTCAATTGTATGAGCTGCATAGATGGTATAATAAAGTTTATTTCCTTGCGAATATATTATAATATGTTGATTGGTACGTTTAATTATTTGTTAATCTATCTATCTATTTATTTATTTATCACTCCAATCATTGAAACAAACATCAAGCAGAGCACATAGAAATGAGCAATATAGGAAAGTCTGAGTGAACGGAAATTTCAAGCCATAGCGACACTTACGACGTCCCTGATATTGCCTTATGGCGAGGAACCGAACGTTAAATTCTTATTAATTACTGATTGATTACATAATCCGGATGTAGGGCAGTAAATGTATTTTAATATTTTTGTGAAATCTTATATTTTATTTCTTTAGGGAGACCCTGGAATTCCCGGATTACCGGTATGATAAGTGCCCTGTTTACAATAACTTACTCCTACAATTTACAATAACATCTCTCTCTTCTCTCTCTTCAGTGCACTGCCAAGTGGCAGGTTCAAGGTATATATTCATACTCAAAATCTGCTTTCTCGCTCCGTAGGAGCACTCCTTAGATCAAAAAGTTAATCCATTCACAAAGTCTATGCCTTACCCATACCTTATGTAGCCTATAAACAATAATATCCATTCTCTCCTTATTGCTTATCTGGCTTATCACTTTCAATCTCTCTCTCCTCTCTCTCTCTCTCTCTCTCTCTCTCTCTCTCTCTATATATATATATATATATATATATATATATATATATATATATATATATATATATATCCTTCTCTTTATCTCGCAGTTTCTCTCTACATAACGCACACCATAGCACTATTTGTAAGGAAGCAAATGAAAAACCACTCCAGCACCAGCTGAACTTGCTTGACTTACTCTGTATCTTATTAGAGTATTTCGTTTACTCAGTTACCTTTCCAAATCTTCGATTATTGTGATAATAGGCTTCAGAATCAATTTGATACACTGTTAAAATACAAATTAATATACTAACTATCATATATTAATGTGTAAAGTATAATTATGTTTAGTATTTCGTTATTTACTGTGCTGTTAATATAAGTAAATTAGTCATACAGCATTTCTATAAAAAGGGCCATTCGTTATGTTATTGATGCACTGGATGTATCATTGATGTAATTTACAATTTAACTATTTGTTATTAATATAATTGCATATCACGTATAAATTGTGCAATATTTCAGGGACCCCCGGGTCAGTCTGGACCCCCAGGGGTCAGGGGTCCCCCGGGGCCCCCCGGGCCCCCTGGCTCGGTATGTATTGATCTACTGAACCAATTATTAAATTTTTTATGTCGAATTTAAATCTCGTATTTTTACTTATCATTCTATGATAGTCACAAGAATATTAATAGTAACATTAGATACTAAAGAGTGAAATTATTAAGCATTTTTGTAATTATGTAATTTTTCTTTCTTTAAATTTTCGTTAATTTTTCCATGAAAATAGGGGATTGATGATATGGTGTGGGACAGAGAAGACCGGAGAAAGTATATTAGTGTCCCGTCTCTGGTTAAACTGGGATTAAGAGAAGATGACGATGATAATGATGTCATTTTATTATCTATTGCAATTTTGTTGTAATTTATCGCATTGTCAGCAGCAGCAGCAGTCCTCGTGGGGAGGGAATGAGGATGGGGAGAGGGAAACAGGCGCAGGTGGGGGGAGTCCTGGACCCAGAGTATGTCCCTAATAATTCTAAATATCATTCTATATATATATATATATATATATATATATATATATATACATATATATATATATACTGTATATATATATATATATATATATATATATATATATATATATATATATATACATGTATATATATATATTTATATATGCGACCTTATATGTTTAAATATGTGTGGCACGTATTGCTCATTGAGAACTGGATCATCACTCAGTCTAGTCTGCCTGCTTTTGTTGGTCGGTCAGTTGATCAACCACGGCAATAGTAAGGATCGACTTCTTGAAAAGAATTCTTTCGGGCTGCTGACCTTGATGTTAAACCCGCTTAAACGATGATGACGAAGTAGCTAATTTCTGAGTTATGACAAGACTTGGGCCTAGTTAAACCTTTCAGTTGTTGGAAGAGATCTGGTTTATTTAAATGTTGTTGTTGTTTTTGTTGTTGTCTTTAGGGATCAGATGGACCTCCCGGAGCCCCTGGACAGGCCGGACCCGTTTGTATCCCTAGCTATATCCGTCTATCTATCTCTCTCTCTCTCTCTATTTGTCTGCTCACATGTAGATTTGGTTCTGTTTTTTGTTTCACTTTTGTCAAATTTATGATATATTGACGTCCCTGACATCGCCTTATAGCGAGGACGTTAAATTCTTATAGATTGGTTGATTAATTGATATATAAAACAATATAGTATTACTCAGTTTAGGCTCTTCTCAACCTCTACTCTCATTTAGAACGATGCTGCGATTATTCAAAGTTGTGGGGACTTTTGCGTCCCGATGGTAAAGAAAGGATTAATTTAAACTGCATTTTATGATTTAATGTTCAGCTGCAACAGACCACATAGAGCTGAGAAAGTTGGATATTGTTCTGAACACCTCGGTGATTAATTCAAGATCATGATGTCTTGACTTAATTAATTAATTAATTTATTTATATTAACTAATATAAGATAATACTTCAATTACAGGTTAATATATTGCGAACCGGTTATCATGCGAATATTTTCGAACACTGTGTCGATTTATAAATATAATTTTCGGTATTTATAGCCGGGTCAGAGGGGGGACCCAGGCCCCCCGGGTGAGCCTGGGATGCCTGGTATACCGGGAGGCCTAGGATCTAGCGGTAAGGCCGGGGGTACCGGACCCCAGGGACCCCGTGGACTCCCAGGCGAACCTGGAGCACCAGGAGCCCCGGTGAGTGTCTTTAATAATAATAATAATAATAATAATAATAATAATAATAATAATAATAATAATAATAATAATAATAACAATAATAATAATAATAATAATAATAATACAAAGTGTACGGTTGATAATAATAATAATAACAATAATAATAAAGTTTTAACGTCCGATTCCTCATACAAGGATGACGTCAGGGATGTCATTAAAGGTTATATCTGTTAATATTCAATTAGTGAATTATTAGAATTATTAAATCGTGATTTAATTAAATCACGACTTTCATGCCGAGATTAGGAATGTTAGTTGATCTAAAGACCCACTCATATGTGGAAATGAAGAGGAAGGCGGAAGACAGAGAAGAGTGGAGGCATTATATACCATGGACCTGCCAGTAGGCAGTGCACTAAGAGAGAGATTTAATAAAATGTTAAAATATAATTGGGATCACTATTTATCGTAACAAGATGTCAATTTGGTGAAAATATCTGAGTCGCTGTGAATTGATTGACATTTAACTTATTGAAACTAAAGATAAATAGAAAATATCCATTTGAAGGAGAAATTAGCGTCAGGTTTGGAATTTAAAGTGCAGTTAATCTGATACTATCAAATGAGGTGCTAATATATAGCATAGTGTACATACCCATGAAAGGTACTCCTAATTGGTTAAGTACTTATTTAAGTAATTACTTTTAAGTATTAGGTTAAGTAAGTAATTGGTTAATTGGTTAAAATAAGTAAAATATAGTTTTTCTATTAATTTTGTTAAATCAGTAAATTCTGACAAAAATTCTGCAATTAATACTTAATTAAAAACTCTTTTGGTGAAATCAACTTTTCAGTCAGTACTATTCAGAGAATCTGTAGGCTACTCTCTAATACAACTATTCAAATGAGTGTTTGTGGTGTTTTTTATGCTTACAGCTATTCAATGAGTTCGTAATTGTGGTGTTTTTTAATGCTTATAAATATTCTATGAGCTCGTGTTTGTGGTGTTTTTTATGCTTAGGCCAGAGAAATCAGTCGATCAGAACTGAAGGATCTCATATCACAACTATTAGACGGTATCTCAGATTCCATAAGTGTCTCAAGAGGCGACTAAACCAGATATTGACTTGTTTAATGTTTAGCCGAATAACATTATAATAATAACATAATAATAACAGAAACTCTCTTTCCTAAGTTGTAGTATACTGTGGCTTCTAGCTGGATCAACGGTACTGCAGCTTGTCTTATTTTATTATGTCACATGCTAAACGCATCTCGTTGGTAATTCTTTTCTGACAATATATTCTATTTCTTTTATGCTAGAGAGGATCATAGAGAACAGAGTATGCTACCAGAGAGAGAGAGAGAGAGAGAGAGAGAGAGAGAGAGAGTGAGAGAGAGAGATAGAGAGAGAGAGAGAACTGCGTTTATCTCGACAACAATGAATCAAGAGATACACTATTTGAAAGTTTGTAATCACAGAAGCTTAGAAATGAATGCTGTCCTAAAACCACTCTCTCTCTCTCTCTCACTCTTAGTGCACTGCCCACTGGCAGGTCCATGGTATATAACGCCTCCACTCTTCTCTGTCTTTCACTTTCCTTTTCATTTCCACATATGAGTATTTCTTTAAATCATCTAACATACCTAATCTCGGCCTGCCCCTGCCTGTTCCTATAACCATGTACGGTTAAATTGAAGCAAGAACAAACTATAAAATATAACTAAAGATAAACAGAAACTAAAAGTTAGCAGAAAAACATCAAGATAAATACAAGATGGAAACTAGCACATAGACCAGAGCTCAGAGGTCAGTCCAAGTCCATAGGCGCAGCTGAGAAAAAGTATAGAATGGATATCGCTACCGTCATCCTTGTAACCAGCGAAGAATAATTCGCTTTTTAGACTAGTCCTTTTTCTATGCCAAAACTCCGCGTTAACGTCAGTTTCTCTTTTACATCGTCTGCACCAGCACTGTATTTGAACCCTGCATCTTCTCAGTCCAAGATCTATACCCTATAATTAAGCTACATATCATTTTAAAATGCGCACATGCACATTTTTTGTATAGTTACGTACATGGCACACCGCATGTGCTACATAGTTTCCTTTCTTAATTTGCTGTTTTTGTAGTTTTCGTTATTTCCTTCTTTTCCTCTCCATGGTTACTAGTAATCGTTGCCTTTTTGTTGGCGCTCCAATAGCAGCCGGCGCGGATTTAAGAACAACCTTCCAACACCTTCGGGATCTTTTCTTTCAAAGCTGTCAACACTCGATCTTCTGCGCTAAATCCCGACCCAAAAATGAGTGCGTGAGCCGGGAGTCGAACCCGGATCAATTGCTTGGAAGGCAACTATGCTACCGTTATACCACTCACGCAATGCTGTGAAAGGTTTGCTTTGTAAAGGTTTACTATGTAAAGGTTTACTTTGTAAAGGTTTACTTGGTAAAGGTTTACTTTGTAAACGTTTACTTTGTAAACGTTTACTTTGCAAACGTTTACTTGTACGTTGTATGTTGTGTGTTCCTCTAGAGAAGATGGCCCAGGTGTCTCAGAGGTTCCAGGGCCCCGCTGGGTCACCAGGGGTGGGCAAGCCTGGTAAACCAGGACCTCCGGGTCTCCCAGGGTTGGCAGGTAGGTAGTAAATCTGGTAAAGCTAAGGTTAACGTTAGTTTCCTCACTCGAAAGCTATGGCAGTGACGGGAGAGCCCAGGATTTGAATCCCGCACATTCCGACCCGCGGTCGGGTATCTTATCGACGTCGCCACTGGCTCCAGTCAGTCTGACTAATTATTCTATGGTACAACATGCAATTCTATGGTATAACATGCTGATAACATAATATGTTGATAACATTATATGTTAATAACATCATATGTTAATAACATCATAATTATGTTAATAACATTATAATGTTGATAACATAACATGCTGATAACATAATATGTTGATAACATTGTATGTTGATAACATCATATGTTAATTAAATCATACGTTGATAACATTAACGTCATATGTCTATTTTTGGATGCAGGAAATCCCGGAGCTCAGGGATTACCAGGTGAGAGGGGATTCCCAGGAATGCCCGGACATTCTGGTCCACAAGGTCCTTTTGGTCCTAAAGGTGAAGAATTTCGTTGAAGTTATAAATATAATTTTTAACCGTCATTGAAATTTCTGATTCGATAAGCTTTACAACCGACAATTTCCTAAATTTTGTTAAGAGCTTACTAGTACAAATGCTGAAGCTGTAACCATGGAAACCATAAACATATGTTGATCTTGTCATTTGAAATTCTATCGTGGGCTTCACGTTACCGGCTCTACCACTAGCACATGATTTATGATTTATCCACTAGTCAAATGCACTGTACTGATCTTAAGATCAATAAATCAAGCTCAAGCTAATGTTAACGTCAGTTTCCTCATTCGAAAGCGATATCAGTGACGGGAAAGCCCAGGAATTGAACCCCGCACATACTGATCCGCCGTCCAATATCTTACCGACATCGTCATTGGATGGAGATGTCGCTAAATCTAACATATATATTGTTAAGTTATATTACACTGTACTGTACATTGTATTTATTTTATTGTATTTATTTTTCATTGTAGGTATATTGTATGTTGTTTTACTGCGCTAAGTTATTCTATAGAGCTATGTTTTAATATTTTCAGGAGATCGGGGGGAGAAGGGGGATAAGGGCTCAGCCGGGGAGGGATCCCCTGGTCTCCCGGGTGAGGCTGGTAAACCAGGTTAGCTATACAAAAATACAATCAAGCAATCAATTGTTAATCACTCATTTGAGTTATTGGTTAATCAATCGATCATTTAGTGTGTGAATTAGTCAAGACTGTCAATCTTTACCTCTTTATATTAATGAGTTAACTAAAGGAATCATCAGACGAGCAGCCAAATAATTAATCAATAAATCACAAATTACGTAATTTTCTTTCTTAGGATTTCAAGACGGAGAGTATAAAAATGTATTAAGAAATAGGAAGAAGAGTTGGATTTATTAAACATCCTAAAGCGGGAAGGTCTATTAAAATAATAAATAATAAAAAAGGTTTAACGTCCGTTTCCTCATACAAGGATGATGTTAGGGACCGTCCTAAAAGAGGTCATAGAAGGTAGAATGGAAGGAAGAAGAGATAGAGGTAGGCCGAGATTAGGTATGTTAGATGATTTAAAGTCCCACTCATATGTGAAAATGAAGTGGAGAGCGGAAGACAGAGAAGAGTGGAGGCGTTATATACCATGGACCTACCAGTAGGCAGTGCACTAAGAGATATCTTGCAAAAATTGCTAAGCCATTGCCCCCCGCTAAGCCTTAAAACTATAACTATAGCAATTTTATCAACAGTACTACTAAATAATTACTAAATAATTAATTGTAACATATATTAAATATTATTGCATGGTTTTTGCCAGGTCCCCCCGGTGAACCAGGGTACGGCAGACCCGGTACCGCAGGGTCCGAGGGAAGGGCCGGACCCCCGGGACCCCCTGGTCCCTCAGGGCCCTCGGGCCAGTGCTCCTGCCCTCAGTCTGGAGGCAGCGACTCTGCTGCCCTAGTGGGCATGCTTGCTCAGATGCAGATGCAGTCAAGGGAACGAAGCAAGGGTGTTTAGAGCTGATTTAACGCCCGTTTCTGAAACCAGCGACGAAATCAGCGATACACGTCCCTGACATCATCCTTGTATGAGGAAACGGACGTTAAACCATCATTGTTATTGTTATTATTATTATTATTATTATTATTATTATTATTATTACAACGATCCTCATAAACTCAGATGTAACTGTTTTAGAATAATTTAACAAAATAGTAAACACCGTAATTTGTGATATTTCAGAAGTATATTTTGTCAAATACGGCTTAATTTTCTTTACTATGGCTGTAGCGCCCGTATCAAACTCTCTAAATCTTCTTCCTTAGAGTCGCCATCATTGATTTAGTCATTTAGCATCGGTTAGAGAGTCTAGACCATCCACTAGCTGTGGATGTTTGGTCTAACTTGTAATCGATTGCAGCCTTAACTGACGTAGGGCCTCAATATCGTCTTCCTATAATTATTATAATTTAATAACAATAATAATTATTATAATAATAATAATTTAACCTGGGGTTAAGAGACCCCAGGTTCTTTACACCGGGGTAAATTTTTAATTTAAAAAAATTTAAATAACAATAATAGTAATAATAATAATAATAATAATGTCTGCTTTAGCAATTCTTTTAAGCCGATTGATGACCTCGAGTAGCCGGGCGGTGATTCAGCACGTATTGCTTGAATCGTTTTTATCAAACCCAGGTTTTTTACACCGGGGTAATAATAATAATGATGATGATAATAATAATAATAATAATAATAATAATAATATTAATAAACCCCAGGTTCTTTACACCGGGGTAATTTTTAAAAATAAAAAAATAAAAATAAAATAAAATACTAATAATAATAATAACAATAATAATAATAATTAAAGTGCTACAGTCATCAAAGACAACATCGAGCACTATTGAGTCAAAATCAAGCCGGCGAGCAAAAGGAAGGTCCAAAAACGGTGCAAATTCAAAAATCCAGAAAATCGGTCCAAAGTAAAGGGAATTATGTCTTTTTTTCTATGTCTAGTTCAGGATCCATACGGTTCCATTAGCTAGAAGGCATCCGGATTAGGCACATATAATCTTTAAGATCTCGCTTTTACACTGGTTACGTCAGATCCAACGGAACTCTGATGTGTAAGGCTAAGGCCAAGTTTAACGTTAGTTTCCTGCGCTAATACTGTGTCAGTGTCGGGGAGAGCGCTGGATTTGAACCCTACAAGTACTGATCCGCTGTCGAACAACTTGCCAACAAGCCACTGGCTCAGCTGGTCTAACTGAGCCACTTATTATATGTCTAAAGATGCGCCTTATATCATTGTCATGTCGCAGAAATAGACGTTAAATACTAATCCGTTTATATAGTCTATAGTTCTCTTGGTGATAAAAATTCTTCTGAAATAAGATTAAATAAATGACAAACAAATTTTATTTTATAGAAACTTCAGCATTGAAGAATCTCAGTAGTTAATCACTGCCAGCTATTTCAATTTCTGCTTATTTATTTGCTACAATATTTACTTTTTATGCCATGTCGATACTATTTTATATACAACTTATATATCGTGATATTTAGTTTGCAGTTGTTTAATTTGTGTCTACTATGTCAAGGCTTAATCGCTACCTTGCGAAAATTTCTATTCAATTGCGTGCACCAAACCTGTTCGTGTTCCTAAGAAGCTTCTAACTTATATACAAGAATACCGTAAGATTTTTAAAAGTCAAGTAAGAATTACATTTTGCGCTTGATATCATAGCAGCTACCATGGTATGATATCTAGCTATTTTGACTAATCGATTGTGTCCTCGTTTTAAAATTAGCTGAAAAGTGCTTTAAATGGTATATATCCCAGTACAATGAGTGGACAGGTCATCTCTATGTTGTTGTCAACTAAATTTAGCCGAGAAAGGCTCAATATATAAATAAATAAATAAAATAATTAATTAATAATTAATGGCTGTTAACAATTAAATAGATAAAGAAATTATTATATACTTAATTACTAAATAACTAAACTAATTAATTAAGAGACTGAATCGGGTTGTTCTCTTCTGCTGCCACTTTTATACATGTATAAATATAAAATTACATTTCTTCAACAATTCACATATTGCGTTCGGTTTCAAATTAAAAAGCTTTAATTTTAATTTCTTGTTGAAGAGCTGAATATTTAAAAAAGGAACAGCTTAAAATCTGTATTTATGCCACGAAGATACAGTCGGGGATGCAATCAGAGGTAAAAGTTGGTAAAGCTAAGGTTAACGTCAGTTTCCTCACTCGAAAGCGACGTCAATGACGGGCGAGCCCAGGATTTGAACCCCGCACATACTGATTCGCGGTCGAGCATCTTACCGACATCGCCACTGGCTCCAGCAATCTATAGAAAAACTCTGATGTATTTTTCCATGCTATGATAGTTAACCACTGAATAAAGATAGGCCTAATGAATAAAGATTTATTAAGCTAAACGCTCGAAGCCGAAGTTTCTAAATCTTCAATTTTCAATAAAAACCTACACAAAAGTGCTTCCAAAAATTAGTCTAAAACTAAATTTAAAATTTAAACAAATTAATTAAATTTAATCATTTCTAATTTTTCGCTTACAAACAGAACAACGACAAACAATGGAACAACTTTTAATACAGTCAGTGAATAATTGTTGAAGAAATAAACAAAACTCTTTACGATGATAAAAATATATGAAACCCTTCACGCTTTTACATATATTATCTCACACAGAATACAACAGCTGCCGTTACATGTAAATCTGTACAACATGCAGACCAATTCAAGACAGATTTCAATAAAGCTATTTATAATACATTTATAATTCTTAGTTACACAGTAATAGTTGATTTACTAGTTATATTTTTTAGATATTATTTAGAATCTGCATGTGATGTGCGTGCTGTTGATTTGACACTGGGGGGAGTGAAAGTGGTTAAGTGGGGGCGAGTGACCCAAGATTGAGGGGGGGGGGGGAGTGGGCGTGGTCAAAGGGTTTGGGACGGAGTTTAATTCAATATCTTTGTTAGTTCCAATCGTCACCGGCTCCACTAATTAATTAAATAATTAAGAAACTGGTAAATCATAAATCTTGTCGATAACCCACCTGTGTAGTACACACGCATGCATATTATAATTTTAAAATTAAAGTTTTACTTTCTCAAATGAGGTAAGCTCTCACCCTTCTCAGTGTTCTACTGGATGACAGTTCCAATGCATATATTCCTACATGCAGTTTATGACGTGCTCAGCCAGCGGCAAGCGTTCGTTGACAAATATGTCGATCCCGTTAAAAACTAATTAAGCCAAATATGCAGTTATGTCGATAGAACTAAAATTAACCAATTCTTAACTATGAAATTTAATTAATACAACATATTAATTAACAGTGAGCGAAGCAGTGTGTGTCCCAGATCTTAATTAATGCTGATCGAGGCTCCACGGTAAAATACCGTTTAAATAGCCTTTAATACCCAAACACTACTAACACGGTTTATCACTCAGATAAGGAACGTTTAAATTGATTATTTAAAATGACTGTTTTTTTATCACCGGACTGGCACCGCTTAGGATCCTTTTCTTTCTCTTCAGCACATGTTTTTCAGATCGTTTGGACTGAATCGATTTGTAGTGACATGTGATGGAGGGATGTTCTTGACTTCATCCTTGCATGAGGAAACGGACGTTAAACCTTTATCTTATTATTATTATAATAATGATTATTATTATTATTATATAATTATTATAAGGTACATAAATGTTATTAATAGGCACTTCCCCCCCCCCCCCCCCCCCCAACACCTGGGCATCCCACCGATGCGAGGAGATAAATATTATTTTATTGCAATTAAATTTACGCCAATGTTTATTGGAAAATAAAGGTGACAAGAGCACAAGCATTCGCTAAGTGTAAGTGGTCATTAGTAGTGGACAGCCTCTGAGAAAAAATGCCTTGACGCTTTACATGGAAACTGTAACAAAATATTACAACGGCTATTTGTAATCACCTGCATTTTGCAGAACTATGCTACTGTCGATTAGATTAATTACTTAATCCGGCTATAGCAGCTAAAATAGCTACAGTAGCCACAGCAGCTGCAGCTACAGCAGCTAAAACAGCTACAGTAGCAAAAGCAGATACAGTTACATCAGCTAAAACAGCTACAGAAGCCACAGCAGCTACAGCAATTACAGCTGCAATAGCAGCTGTAATTGCTGAATTGTAATTGCTAAAGCAGCTAAAGCAGCAACAGCTGCTACAGCAACTATAGCAGCTCTAGCAGTTTCAGCATCTAGTTAAGAACAGAACAGTAAAGTAGCAAATGAATGTTTTTGTAGCCCATTTGAAAGACGAGCTGCCGATGGCATTGTTTTCGCACCTGGGAAATTAGCAACAAAAAACCGATGAGCACATATCAATCGATCTATCCATTAATCAATCAATCAATCAATCAATAAATCTCATCGCTACATCAATTATTGATTCAATGAATAACAAAGTTCCACAACAGAGTACTTAAAAGTCTCAGAAGCGCCGAGAACCAATTAAAATTAAAGGTATGCAGAAATTAGTAGACGTGTTGTGCGGGTGAATATCAATAATGACGAATCATATAACACACCATTATTTCACTACTGCAATTAAAGTAAAACAACAATAAACTATCATAAACTATATACTAGCATTTCCTGAGTTTGGTATCAGTTGAGAAATACGGATAGTTATTATGATTAGCAGAACAAGCAAACAACAACAACAATACTACTGAAAAGAGAAACGGACGTAAAAATGAGGTAATACGTTAATAAAAGGCCTCGCCGAAGAGCCTGCTCGATAAATCTGTTAAAAACATGACAACAAACAAATTAAAATAGTTCAACACAAAAAACGAAAACCGAATAAATGAACAACCCTATCGATTGCAACAAATACGTCAAACAGGCTGTATGCGCAATATACGAATCTCCTATTATTTTTTAAACTAATTAACTTTTAGATTAAAATATAGCGTAAGAAAAGGGTGTCGCATTAAACTATAAATCAACAATTTAAAAATTAACTAAAATTTAGAATACGAGATTTGGTTTCTCGGATAGTTGAATCTTGTTCATTAAAATCTATAAAATTGTAGTTTAGTTCAATTTTAACCGTACCGACACAATTCGTACATTCCCAAAGTATAACAAGAAATACACATATAATTTAAACAAGCAGAGAACCAAATAAACAATATCAAAATCACGTTATGTAGTCCCGAAAACACAATCAATAAAATCCTAATCTTCGTTTACTTAGCTGCATAAACTATACAATTATGAATACTACTACACTATTATGCATTGTATACACTATACAATTATGCATAGACTAATAGCATATTATGCACTGTATAAACTATACTAGCCTCTAATTAAAGTCCTACTTTGGTTTCTGCAGCCCTATAAAGTACTCGAACTAAAAGTGTAGCAGTCGTTTATTCAGCCGCTTATTAGCATACAAACTCAATCAAAAAACCCATGAATTATTTAATTAATTCAATTTTTAACTAAGTAAATTGAAAATAATTATGACGATAATTCTAAGTCAATTGAACAACAGCATTTCTATATAAAAAATGGCGGCAAGATTTCTCATTCTAACAATACGGCATAATTGAAACATAGATTATATAATAAATAAAAAATATAATTAAAACATAGCATATTTTGAGATATAGCGAGGCATAAGGAATCGTTTAACACCAGTAAATTATATTATCAAACAAATTACATTACAGTTAGCCCGTATTAAACGTTTAAGTTTTCATTACAACTAAAAATATCACTATTACAAATGCAATGTTTTTGTATAGTATAATGGTTTATACTTGTAAGTTATGTCGACTCAGTTTATTTTTAATATAGTTAAGCAATTACAATGCATTGTTAATAATTCAGTACAATACCTTACAATTATCTAATGTTAGTATTTAGTTTATTATGTTTTATTTAATTAAGTAACTTGACTTCATCAATTGAAATAAATTATATTGTATTGAACAGTTATTTTATTTGCTTGTCTAGAAGCATAAGATTTTTGCGTTTTGTCAGATATTGAAATAAACGAGTACATTGTAGTGCTAGTGTCTTTACTAAAGTTATCATCTCATTAATGTTAACGTGGCGCCAGCTCCCGAATAAAATCACAACTGATATCGAGTATTCACACTTTTGCAAAAAGTTATTTAAATCAGTCTCAAACATAGTTTGCCAAACATCAATCCACGCACATATAGAAATATCACGCAACTTAGAAGTTAGATAATATAATATTACATTAATATTACACGTACATTTTTGCGCCCATTGTATCGCCTTTTTTGGCGAGGAACCGCACGTTAAATCCTTACTGAGCGACATGAAAATTTCAATCATCCTGATACAAGGTATGAATTTAAATTTTCATCACATACACTTCGGCGTTTGCTTGAATTTTTGTCTACGGACACAAGGGGGGGGGGGAAGTAGGGGTAAGTAGGAGCAAGGTAGACACAATCACAAATGTACTCAATGCAGATTAGGGTTACGTCAAAACAGGTTTAACCAAACACACGCAAACAGGCACAGAAACAACTAAACCGCAACAAAGTATTCTCAGTACGAAATTAAATCGACAAAAATAAGAATTTGAATTAGAAACACACGGCGCATTAAGAAGTTTACACTAATATACCAAGTGGAATCGCGTGAAAGAGTTAATTTAAGAGAAATAATAACCAAAAAATTAAAAACTATGTCCAGAGTGTTTAGTACTCCGCTAAATCACGTACGGTTCATAGCCCCAGGTGCTCCTGTCAGGGACATCTTAAACAAACTTCACAGAGTCAAGCAACGTCGCACCACAGCTGCATACACACAGAGAGTAGAAAGCGAGATCCAGACCAGTGCAAGTCCAATATCGGAACCCAACTGGCCTGTACAATTCGACATGGGAGTAGAAAGAGTATGGTACGCGTGCGTGGCATCATATGAACCACAGACATTTAATATTCTATTTCCACACGCACAAAAGCAATCGGTTAAATGAATATAGTGGTGTTTATAAAACACTTGCAAAACTTAATAATAAAAGTTATTATTAACCAGAAGTTATTATCAGGTGTTAAAATTTTAGCGTGAGATGTGGCGAGATAGGGCCTATGAGAGCTTCGAACACGCACATCACTTCACGCATACCAACACATGCACGCATTTATTCACATTAATTATGTGCATAACGTGAATGAAAGAATAGCTAAACACCCCCCAGGTCGTGTTCAACCTGGCCATTATCATGGGAACAATTTATTGATCGATGATGTTCTCTTTAATCAACTTGACTTACAATTATTGTAGAATTATAGTAGTAATTATTTCAATTATAGTAGAAATATATGCCATGGACTCCCATTCTAAAAAATTCTAGTGTAAAATAGTTATTATTATCATTGAAAAGCTAACCTAATTGAACCCCTACACAGATAAAGCAGCATACATGTACTTCTCTAACACTGCAGAGCTGGAAAATAAGATACAACAAATTTAAGTTCACTGGGCATAATTACAGACAAAATATATCGCAGAAATTTCACTGACGAGGACAATAATGAAAAAATCATTAGTTTTTTTTTCAAAAGTCTGTATGACTGCAAAATGTAGCCTTAAATTCTCAACAACTACAAAGTAGCCTTAAATTCTTAACAACTGCAAAAATAGCCTTTAATTCATAACAACTGCAAAAATAGCCTTAAATTCTTAACAACTGCAAAAACTACCCTTAATTGCTTCCAATCTTTCAGACCCGCTAACAATTGCACTAATTCACTAATTTAGTGCCTGCACTAATTCAAAATGTTTATGAATTATCAATCACGGTAGTGTAGCCTGCAATATTTTCTCTTTTTCCGATGTGTACATCTAATCGAACAAAACCAAAGAGGACAGAACACACCTAACAGACGACGAACAAAGATGAGGAAAAGACTCGATGTACCCCGTTCAACGTTCAACAGATAATTCAACGTTCAACAGACAATTCAACGTTCAATAGATATTTCTTGAAAACGAGAAGCAGTTTAGGATTACCCTCTTCGTGTGTTATAAGCCTAGTTACCCTCTTCCTTAATTCATATAAACTTTATCCTTCGCGTCACAAGGCATTCAACGAGAACACAGCAATAAACAATTCGAGTCAATACAATTAATAGCGACGTTGCAGCAACAACAACAACAACAACAAGTGATTGAAATCCAGTTAAGCGTCTGTTTCATCAATCAAAAGAGCATCAGTGACGGACGAGCTAGGACTCGAACCATACATCATAAGCAGCAGCGGTAGACAATAGCTCGGCATAGAGCACTGACAGAGAAACGAACTCAAAACTGGCTGAGCCAGTTGGCTGGTTACATGCTCACACCTGAAAGCAACACAAGTGGATGAACCTGGGACAGCAATTAGCTGATCTCTTTAGTATTGACGTCCCTGACATCATTCTTGTATGAGGAAACGAACGCTAAACCTTTATTAATTAGTATTATTATTATTATTATTATTATTATTATTATTATTATTATTACAGACCGTAACCACTCCGCTACTGCGATAAAATCTGTTTATACTACATGACAGTATACCCATGTATAGGCCTATAGCACAGTGATCATATGCATACAGCTTATTTGTGCTTATTTATTCCTATCAGTTGTATTTTATTGCATATCTGCATTATTGAATGAACGCTTGTAAGTATAGACTCGTCGAGGTAAAATATAGTACACCATTAGTGTACTTGAAATACGAACTAGTACACAGTTGTGTACTTGAATACGAACTAGTACACAGTTGTGCACTTGAATACAAAAAAGTACACCAGTTGTGTACTTGAATATGAACTCATAGGCTACGCCAGTAATATATCAGCTTGAAGAAGTACAAAAGTACTTGTTCACAAGTACAAGAGTACTTGTTCACAAGTACAAGAGTACTTGTTCATAAGTACAAGAGTACTTGTTCACAAGTGTAAGAGTACTTGTTCATAAGTACAAGAGTATTTGTTAACAAGTACAATAGTACTTCACAAGTAAAAGAGTACTTCTTCATAAGTTCAAAAGTACTTATGAAGAACTTTTGAAGTACTTTTGTTCACTTGTTTACAAGTACAAGAATACTTGTTCCAAAATACAAGAGTACTGGTTCACTTGAATACGAACATTTACAGCAACAGTGTACATACTTAAAAACACACACACTTAGTACTCCTAATGGCATACACTCGTACAAAAATATCATATAACAACACTTAGCTTTCAGTTTAACAGCAAGAAATCCACCTATAGAGAACGATATTAAAACGCTGTTTTACCACGCAACATACAACATCGATATTAGAGCACACGATAATTAAGCACAATGATCACACGTTATAGAAAAATAATTCCCAAATCCACAGAGTTAAATCTCTTCACAGGGTGAACCGGTCAAAGCACCCACCGGTGAGAAATATATCAGTAATTAATGTGTCTCACTGCACTCATTGGTGTCAATTAGATCATTATTTAATTAATGTAATTAATTAGATAATGTGTCGCGCAGTGGCGCAGCCAAGGATGGGGCACACCCCCCCCCTAGGTCGGCGTTGAAAAACTTTAACGGTTTTATAACAGCAGTTTTCTACTTAGAGAAAAGAACTAGTGTAGAGAGTTAAAAAGTAAATCATACGATTATGAAATGGGCCTTAAACAATGACCTGTGGTTCCAGACCCAGTGTGCCGTTATGTTATGTTATGTTATTATAAACGGCGCAGCATATGGAAAAAAACTAACAATTTACTTTGAACAGTAACAGAACACACACATTATAGTAAAATGATCAACTATGTTGATATCTATCACTTTTAATACCACATGTTATATCCATTAGGCAATTTAGTCCATTTTCAGTGTTGCCAGTCCAGTGAATGTCCGAGATTTTACTCTCAGATCAGCGCGGCTGGGATTCGAACCCACGAGAGTTCAATTCACCTCAGGGTCTGTCATTTAAAACTTCATGACGTTATCTACACCCTTAACCATTGCGCTATTGAGACATTCAATTCAGTAATCCCCCCACACCTCAATGGCTCCGCCTTTGTCGACGCTAGCCTCTATAGTGGTATTGATGCACATCATTTAGATAACAACAACATTTAATACCGGTATGATAATGACGTTTTTCATTGCAAAATTACATTATGCCGTTGATTTATAGTTGACGAATAACGTATAGCGGTATCCTACAAAACACAACAATTTCTCTACGTTATTTTACCAACAAAATCCTCGAGCAATCATTAACTTACGTCACTGGAGACATTAACATTGCCACGACTGATCTATTTCCATTGTTATCCAAGGTTGATTTTAAAGTCTATAGCAGGACACTATTTACGACCAACAACTCAATACTACAGCGAACTGATAACAGACGATGATGATGTTGATAACAAAAGACAATACCCGTTTTAAATGGCTGGATTATGCGCCTTTTCTTCGTTTCTAAACAGATTAGCAAGATTTGTTTGTCTGCAGGCCTACTTAATGTTACCTAGGCCCGTTCTTCTATGCAACTGTAATCCAATAGCAGCCTACTGCAATGGTTCTATGACCTGTAGATGTGATATATGTCACACGTTGCAGAGAATTCTAACATAACAGCAACCCTGACCTAGTTACACTCATCTTCATTAGTGTTTAACGCCCATGCCTAATCCGTATTCCGCCCGGTGTTATAAATAATTAATTATAACCGCTGTCTCCTTCTAAATGAATTGGTTAATGCGATATTCAGCGTTGGCTTTAGAGGAGGAAGACCGATATTAACAGAATCGTCTCAGAGAACGGCGTGGCTCGAATTAGTTGCTTTACATAAAGAACGGAAATCTTTCCCTTTAGACATCTTGATACTTTTGAGCAATGATTGTCCTTATCCACGTGTATTCTTCAGTATTTCAGAGAGAGGCAGAGAGAGAGAGAGAGAGAAAGAGAGAGAGAAAGATAGAGAGAGAGAGAGAGAGAGAGAGAAAGACAGAGAGACAGAGAGAGATAGAGAAGCAAAGAAGTGAAAAATATCGAGGCAAGTAAACTTTAAATGCTTTCAAATAAACATAATCTGCACCAAAACCACAAAATCTGGATATTCTGTAGTTTACATCTATAACGATATAGAGGTAACATAGCATGGTATCATAGTAGTAACCACTACTCCAAATATCGCTCTTTTATCATATGAGAAATACCTTCATAGTGGTTTCCACTAGCTGAGTTTATTAGATAATCTCAAGCGACAGGATTTGAAGGAAATCTCCGTATAGTTTAGATAAAATACCATATAGACAGGTAGACCATGTAGACAGGTAGACTGAAGACTTCATATAGACAGGTAGACAAAAGACTTCATATAGACAGGTAGACTGAAGACTTGATGTAGACAGACAGACTGAAGACTTCATGTAGACAGACAGACTGAAGACTTCATGTAGACAGACAGACTGAAGACTCCATGTAGACAGACAGACTGAAGACTTCATATAGACAGGTAGACTGAAGACTTCATGTAGACAGGTAGCCTGAAGACTTCATGTAGACAGCCATATAGCCAAGAGCCACGTAGCCAAGAGCCATGTAGCCATGTAGCCAAGAACAATGTAGCCAAGAGCCCATGAATCAAGAGACCCCCTAGGTCTAGGAAGAAGCACTGACTATCTTTATTTGTCGAAGGCCACTTATGAGGAACGCCACCGGATAAAACATAACCTGGGGCTTTACTTCCGAATACGGAAATCAAATGGAGTATCCTTAATTCTTTCTATTCTGACTATTCTCCAACTCACTCAAGGCTGCCTTTGTCATCTGAATCGCCGCGAGTCCAACATCAGGCCTGTGCGGCTTCTCCATCACCTCTTCCGGTCTCGCCGCTCTAACCACATCACGCTTGGAATATTTTATAGGCACTTCTTCATGTTCCTGAGACTCCTTTCGCTTCAAAGATCGTCCAGTTGGTACCCTCTCTCCGTATGGCAAGCTTTCTTCGTGGTATCTCGCCACTGCTGCAGCAGCACCACCGTCAGGTATTTCCAACACCACACCTCCAGCGGAGGATCCTAACCTAAAGTCTGGAACAGCTGACCTTGAACATAACCTCTCAGGATATGATCCCTCCGATGATGACCTTTCTGTCATGTCCTGAAAACCGGACTCGACCGGAGAATTATCCAGTGGCTCAGAGGCATCAAAGTGAGCAGAAGATCTTTTGTGCCAGACTTTGAGTGGGACACCACCACGAACCTGCCTACTTGTGCTCACTTCTCTATTCTCAATATCATAATACTCCTCGTGCGTACCAGCATTCCTTTTTACATACTCCTCAGACCTTATCTTCGATTCCATCCCAGACATATGACTAGAATTGTGAACTCTTTGACCGCTAGGCCAACTATCTAAGGCAGGCAGTGAATAAGGACCAGCATCAGGCGCTGTTGAGGAACGCTCTTCCATCATTCTGGAAGATTCTCCAATGGAGCTGTTTAGCAATACGGACGAAGAGATGCAGACTATGGGTGGAAGAGGTCCGGAATCTGAGGGATAGCGACGAGGCGGAGCACCGGAGTGATAAGAAGGACTGTGGGAGGACTCACTAGCAAGCAGTCCTTCAGGTCCGGCTTCCGGATCAAACGCCTGAGCTGTACGAGGATTCGGTGACGAACTGATTGAAGAATGAGTGGAATAGCGATATCCAAAATCCTTGATGACATTTAATGAACTACCTGAGGTATATCTGAAATCTTCAGGACTTAGATTTGAGCGGGGACGCCCACCAGAACTATACAGTATATCGTCTGCTTCCGGCAATGGACTTCCTGAAGGTCGAGAGGAAGAGGTATATTTAATGTCTTTAAATTCCTGAGTTGGGTAGTTTGACGAATGGCATACAGAGACATATCTAACATCTTTGTTGACTTGGGGTGGACTGAAAGAAGGATAAACGGAAGATTTATTCCTGATATCTTGACGTTCCTGAGAGTGATCCATAGAAGTAGGACTTCCGGAGTGATGCCTTATTTCATCCAGATTTGGTCTCGCTGAAGAATAGCTTCCAGCACTGTACTGAACCTCCTTTCCAGCGTCACGCCGATACCGCAGCCTCGGATAAGGAACATGCGGAAGGCTGACCGTCTTGCTCGATAGATTCAGAGGACTCGCCAGAGATCTACTCCAAGCCTCCGATGTTCTCTGACCAGCCATCTGGGAGTTCGCATCGAATCTTGACCTGCTTGGACAAAAGCTGGCGTCACCTTGACCTCTAGTCGCCGAGGCAGCTTGAGCCGGTATCCCAGCCACTCGTCTCGTAGTATCATCAGCGAATGGACTATCGTCACCATCCGACGACCCATCAGAAATATTCTGCACCAGTTCCAAACTGACGTCACTTATATTTGGCTTCGTCTCGACGAAGTCCGCGTGAGTTGAGGCGTAGGAATACACGTCGTGATGCGACTCTCTGTGACTATATCGCGTAGTTGTAGGACTGAACTGGCCAGACAATGTGGGACTACTTTCGTAGCTGCGTGACCTCACTGCACTGTCTCGCAGAGACTGAAGACCGGTCACTGAGCAGGATCTGAGTTCAGAGTCAGAACCTGAGAGGTAGATGGAGGAAGGACGCCCGTTTAGATCTGGCTGGAATTCCAGAGCGGCGGGCTCGCGGTGTAAAGAACGTGAGGTAGGTGAACTACGCGAGGTCGAAGCAGCCTGGGCGTGCGAGGTGATTGACGAGAGTTGATCTGAGGTAGATAATACTGACCCAGCTGACGACGACGTGTGAGGTAGAAATAAGCGATCCAAGGACGGGATCTGCGAAGAGTGAGCGTAAATATCTGAGGTAGTGCTGCCTTTAGTATGATGCTGCTGTTGATGATGCGGTGGCTGCTGCTGCTGAAGTGATAGCTGCTGCTGTCGTTGCTGCTGTTGTAGCTGCCAAGTGCTGTACTGTTCCTGAGCTGATCTCTGATGATCTGCGCCTAATTGCTGGACGTATCCCTCTTTCAACGAGTCGATCGGTTCCCTTAAGGACCTCAAGTGGCTAGCTGGAACAGGTTGTCCCACAGTTAGGACTCTGCCTGGAGATCTGGCGAACCTGGAAAGAGAGCCACTATCGTCACTTTCACCCGAGGATAATTCAGAAGAGTGAGTGACCGAGGGCGCACCGCTTAGCCTCGACGGCATCGATGTTTCTGCGTAGGGTGACGTAACTGACGGGACGTTGAGAGGCAATCCAAAACGTTTCTTTAGAGCCTCCAGCTCCAACCTCAACCTCTTATTCTCATTCGACAATTCAAATATCCGTCTTCCCATCACAACGTCGTTAATTCTTCTCTTTTCACGAGAACGCTTCGCTGCCTCGTTGTTCTTCTGTCGTTTCGCCCAGTAGTCGTCGTCCTTTTTGAATTCTGGGATGAATTCCCTCAGACGACGCGGGACACCCAGAGATGAATGACTCCAACGCCTACCCCCGCCGTGTGAACTTCTCGCCGCAGAAGCTGTCGCCATGACAGGCCCAGCTGTACACACAGCCGCTCTGGGCGCGGCCGCAGCAGCTGACTGAGCTATCTCTCCCGCGGAGCTCTCTGATTGGTTGCTTGACCCCGGTGGGCGTGACTCTTCAGATGATTGATAGTCTGGTATGGGCAAGAGATCAGGCGGCCTGGTAGCGTCGTAGGCGAAGCGTTGGGGTAACGGGGCGTGCCCGGGCATCTCCCGCGCCGTCGGTAACGACAGCCTCGGGTTAGGCGGGCAGGCGCCGACGCCGCCGCCGTCCCTCGAATACCCGAGTGGGGAGCCTGTTGAGGTAGACATGCTTAGAAATGGTCGAATTAATATACTAGCGGTAGCCAGAGTCACTGAGTGATATATGTACGCATATATAGGGAAATATTCTCAGTGAGAGAAAAAAACACTGAACTGTAAACTACAGATCAATTCGGACTCAGAAGCAGACGTATCTTAGCAGTACGTCCCGGCACGTGTTTGTGAGTTCTATAGTTAATAATATATCGATTGCGACAGTTCAGTTTCATGATGTAATCCGATTCATAGAAGTTTAGTATCTTTAGACTCGAGATAGATCACCATGATGAAGACCTCTCAACGTGAAATTATCTAAAAACAATAAGTAAAATATTAACTACATAAAATCTGAAATGTCTAAAATATATATAGAACAAAAAGAAATTGTAAATGGGCTAGAGTTGGTTAAATCAATAGCATGGTAGAGTAAGAGATATATATATATATATATATATATATATATATATATATATATATATATATATATATACATACATACATACGTATATATATATATATATATATATATATATATATATATATATATATATTATAACTACATCACGTGCGGGATTCATGATTATTTGAGTAGTAGCTCCTCCTCAACTATATTATTTCTGATTATGCTAAAAAGGCTAAATCTAAAGCCTAGTTTAACGTCAGTTTCCTATCTAGCCATTGATGAAGCGAAACTTGAGTCTGAACCTGCTGATCCGCAACCTGACAACATGCCGATACGATACCGACTCAATCAAAAATATGTTTTAGAATCAGAGAGAGAGGAAGAGAGAAGGAGAGAGACAGAAATATTATAAGGAGTGGAAAGAGAGGGATTAGAATATTTATACATTTACATTGCCTTGCATAATATCGCTGCATTTAAACGGCATTTACTACATCTACACGCGTTAATTTTGTAACAATGACCGCCAAGTATTTGTTTTATTTAATAATAATAATAATAATGAAGGTTTAACGTCCGTTTCCTCATCCAGGGATGATGTCAGGGACGTCCCCAACAGCACATATCACTACTGATCAATTCACCCAGACCAATCTGCGAAAGAAATGTGCTGAGGAGAAGTATTTCACAAGTATGTAAGAAGAAACCGGAAGCACTGAAGGACGAACCACATGTAATGGATGCGAAGTAATGACATTGACTTTTTCTATTTGCATGGATCTATGGAAGGAGGAAGTCCTATGACGAAGGACATCAATTTGTTTACGTCTTTTCTAGGAACATAAACGGAAATAGCTTCCCAAGCCAACAGTCGATAGAAAACTTGTTTCAATGAAGCGCAATCTAATGGCCTCGCCGGAAATGGACCAAGGTTTAGCAGAAACAAACTGGGCCACTGACCAATACTCGCGATATTGTCAACTATAGCGAAAAAAGGCCAAATCTCATCAACTCTGCATTAGCCTCCACTACCTGTGGTATATAATTAGAAAGTTAGAGTAAATGTAAAAGTTCATTGCGAATCTTGGCGTATTTGAAAAGTTAATCTACGAAATGTCGTAATTAGCATCCTATCTCGGTGCCAGATATGATACTTCACCGAATGAAAGAATGAATGAATGAATGCATGAATGATAGAACGAACGAACGAACGAACGGACGAATGAATGAACGAAAGAACGAACTAATTAATTAATTATAGAAGCGACGGCTAAATTGCCGAACCAAGCCTATATTCAAGTAACTCTAGTTTATTATCTCTACGATAAAATCAGAGACAACAAATTTATCTCATGATTCTTATGAAATAGGTTAATATTATGTAATTGCTATCTTAATGAGATTGATTCTGAGGAGTAAATATGTGTAGCATATTTTAGGGTCCTTACAGATGGAATACTCTCTCCAGATTTTGTATGCAGTTATTAGTAACTATTCAATTCTCTCGTTGAAGGTACAAATCTGAGGATTGAACCCACTCATGTCCCATAGTCGTCTAAATGAGTCTGTTCCTTCATATCCAATTATCACAATCACTGGCTGGAGTCAGTGGCGACGTCGGTACGATATTCGACAGCGGATCAGTATGTGCGGGTTCAAATCCTGGGCTCTCCCGTCACTGATATCGCTTTCTAGTGAGGAAACTGATGTTAACGCTAGCTTTACTTTTACTTTACAATCTACAAGTAAATGCCACGATGCAGGTCATTCTAATATTACAGACAACTGTAATAAACCAGTTGGAGAACTTCGCCATAAGACTCGATCACGTGGCCTGGTAAAACTGTGACAGCGGTAATTTGCGTAGTGTAACTTTCATAGTAGATATGAGTAGGACTTTAATAAGCTAAAGTTCAGTTCAACTACGCAACATTATTAGAGTGAACAGAATCAATATCCTATGCATTATGGATAAAGTCGTTAGATTTTGAGGCCACAGAACTATCGTACTGTAACAGTTATCTACGCAGATATATAAGCCTACATCTCTATTTAATGATACGATGGCCTCTATCTACTAGGAGTACACATTTGTTTCGTGTACATTTTACGTGAATATACATTGATGATAAATAATAACGCTCTAATATTTGTTTCTTCATCGAAGCAAGATGTCATACAATCGAAGCGATATGTAACATACGTGTTCCTCACAATACTTACAGTATCTCTAGCAGAATATTATTTAGCGATGACTGAGCTCATTCTGATATATCGTTTAGAATTGATCATAGGCCTAATTCTAAATTGTTAGAAATAAAATGGTTACAACCTAGGAATGCATGTTTACATATCGCATGGTTGGATCAACCGAGAATCGAAACGACTTCCAACAAGTGAATAGGCAAGTGTGCTACTTAATGTCATAGTGCTGTAAAATAGGATAAAAGATGGTGGTACTGGACTAGTTCACTGTAGAGCATAGTATACGTTGTATACTAGTGAAGTAATAATAACAACAATTAGAGTACTACAGTCATCAATAACAACATCGAGCACTATTGAAGAAAAAACAAGCCAGCGAGCAAAAAGAAGGTCCAAAAACGGTGCAAATTTCAAATACAGAAAATCAATCCAATGTAAGACAACAGGACTCCAGCACCAAAGCACTCTTCCAGGAACCCCTAACTTCAACCCCTCCACCAACCTCCATGGTGGCTTCCAAGATTTTTCTTATAGTCCTATTTCTGTGGATCTTAAATCACTGTCATTGATTCCGAGATGAAGCTAGAACTGTGCAAGAGAAAATAGTGTGAGCAAAAAACATACACACGAACACAGATACACATGTATACACACATAGACACAAACACACAAGCACAGCACACGTTACTATATAAAGCTAACACACTAAGTACTACATACGCGCTCAACAACAACAACAGTAACAACAATTAGACAACAAGAACAATTAGAGTGCCACTGTCATCAATGACAACATCGAAACATTCTAGCTTTGTTATGACTGTTAAACTACAACATTTAATTTAACTGTAGCCTTTTTGAGCATACGTCAGAGCCTCCTTACCGGTGGTACTTTGAAGTCCTCCTCCTATTACAAGTTTTAGCTATGACTTTCAATAACACCACTTTTCCTTACCAGCGGTACTTGAAAGTCCCCATACAAAAATAAGACGTTCTTGCAGTTTGGATGCGAAAGAAACCAATTACCCAGAATGCTTAGCATAAAAACTGACCAATAGCTTCGTTTTTTTCTAGTTTCAAAAAATAATCCTGGTAAGGGCTCTGACGTATGCCCAAAAGGCTACAGTTAAATTAAATGTTTAATTAGACATTTTCCACGTTCTTTGCATAATGTACAATATCATTGTAATTTTTGTGAAAATACATTATATTTAAGTATATAGCTCTCAAACATTCTGACAATGTTTTGAGTAGGCAAACCGTTGCAATGAATCTGTAAACACTTTCTATACTATCTTGTGCAGCAGGTTCGAGTTATTTTTGTCATATATTCAAAGAATTTTATTCTCACTCGTTGCCTCGCTTTTGATATTGCTAAATCATTGCAACATATGTCCACTCATTTCATAAACATTTGCGTCACAATCACGTTTGTGTTGTATATAAAGCTTACCCGTTCTTCTCTTTCATCCATCGTATTACGAGAATTTATGATTTAGTTCTAGAGAAATAAGTTACACTCTGTTTAAATATTATTGATATTAGCTTTAGCTTTAGCAACAGCTTTGGTAAAAACTTTTTTGTTCTATTTCAGTTTTAGTTGGAGGAGTCTTTTCGGAATTACAACTGATCATAATATAGGAGTTATAAATACTTTTCTAACAAGTCTAAAAATTTATTAACACAAACAATATAGATAAAAAGATTAAAACCATGGTGATAATTGTTACTTTTAATGTTAGTTACATTACGTATTTAAAGTACTATATAGTAAATCTAATTATCTATTTACCGGTCCTGTATATGTCCGAAAGTTTACTATCAGATTTACACGGTCGAGAATCGAAGTTGCAATGCATGTGGGTAGATGAAGTTAATTTCTTTTGTTGTTGTTGTTGTTGTTGTTGTACATAGCGAGTCTGTTGCTTTGTAGAAGATACATATTTAATAGTGTTGACAGCAAACTGTTGTGCGTCAAGTATATAACTGAGTCCCAGTTACTGACGATGTGAGATCCATTCATTTATTTATTATATGCAACAACTGCAGCACCGATCTAAAGATACGGTGATAGAAAAAGTCGACTCTACTGCAGAATAAGCTAACCGTTTGCTGATAGTCGTGAGAGGCGACTAGGCAACAACTGAGAAAGGCAACGGAAAACAACCTTAGGCAGCTACATCTGTCAATATTAGCGGCTATGCATATACCAGCACAACGTATTAACGGAGCAAATTTGGTAAATTAATGCATATCAATCAATTAATATGTTATTGTTGTTGTTGTTGTTATGCCGCAGACTATAAAAAGTAAAGCTAATGTTAACGTCAGTTACTACGCCGGAAATGCTCTATTGTTTAGCAGAAAATCGTGCTATCAACTGTGCAATTTAGCTAGCAGATAAGAATTACCATAGACTAGGAAAATATCAAAGTAAGCAAAGTAAACACGCACTATAGAGAAATTATCAACTACGTTGATATCTATCACTGTTTAACATCGCACGTTTAAACCGTTAGGTAATTTAGCCCATTTTCTGTATAACCAGTCCAGTGAATGTCCGAGATTTTACTCTCAGATCAGCTTGGCCGGAAATCGAACCCATGAGAGTTCAATTTACCTCAGGATCTGTCATTTAAAAGTTTATGACATTAACCACTGCGCTATAGAGACCTTCAAGCGATTTGTTTCATATATAAACTGAAGGTCCCACACTCAGCAGTGCACAGTTGTTGCAGTATCTAGGTCAGTAGGTCAGTATTCCCAAATCTCTTTCATATTTTAGAAGGACTCTAACAAAGCCTGACAGCTTGCGCACTAGGTCAGCGTTCTCGAACAAAACCGTTTAAAATAATAAAATTCATCATTTAGAGCGAGTTAATTCTTCAAGGTTACTTCAAGGATGCAAATGACGGTATTCACAAGTGACAAAAGAGATGTGAGAGCTCGGGATGCTAAGTATGGTAGCAAGTAAAAATCTGCAGAAACTCTGAGCTCCAGAGATAATAGTTCTTTTATAATATGCAGTGGCAACTCTGCTCATATAACAAACAAAGCCTAGTGGGGGAGTGGGGGGAGAGTGGGGAGCGGTGTGTGCTTTTATTGACGGCTGGCAATGTTCAGTATACTCGCATATATTTATTATGTATTTCTTCTAAGTAGCTGGAGCCTACACACACACACACCACAGACACACACACACACACACACACACACACACATATATATACATATATATATATATATATATATATATATATATATATATATATATATAATCTTATATATATTATATATATATATACATATATATATAATATTATATATATATATATATATATATATATATATATATATATATGCATGTATGTATAATGAATATAGGACAATGTATATACACCTGTACTAAGTCAATAGCTTCAGTTAGAGAACACTATTTCAGGATAAGTTCAAGAGCTACCGAGGTCTAGTTATATAATGGAGTGAATTCACTTTAATCCAATGCCACGGAACAGCGAGGAAAAATAAATCTGCTGCAGAAAAAAACATCAGATTATAGAGAATGTAAATCAACTTTCACTCGCATCATACTTTATCTGAAAGCAATTCTTTGAAGCAATTCCAGCGGGCCTTCTTTCCAGGCCAAATATCTGAGAACTTCTTTCAAGAAGTTATTTTAAGCGAATAAACAAAACACATTTAACCCTATTGACTTTTCAAATTAAAACTATTTTCTTACACTTTAATTTTTATTATTATTTGAGTTCTTTATTTTTATTTTTTATTTTGCTCAAATATTTAATTTATAGTATTACACTAATATGTTCATGTTGAGATCGAGGCCTATACAAAATCTAAAAAGCATACAACTTCTATCACTAGTGTTCAGTCAAGCGGCATGTCCAAGGTTCGTATTATTATATTGCAGTCACTATTACGCTCAGTAAGAGCTCTCCACAGATCAAACCTAACATATGCGACTTCACAAAACTTTAATGTAGTCTTTAGCTTGCAAAAAGAGCCTCTAATGTGGTTTCCCATTGCCTTCCTAAGTTTACTGCTTAGTCTCCTTGTACAGTTTACGGTTGGTCACGTTTGTAGTTTCCCGAGCACAACATGGAGAATTTGCCGGGATATAAACCTCTACCACACGAAAACCCCTATATCACATACAATGGTACCTTTTCATTATAATAAAATTATCTTCGTTCTTTTGTCCCTGGTTGGAGCTAGTGGCGATGTCGGTAAGGTACTCGACCGCGAATCGGTATGTGCGGAGTTCAAATTCTTGACTCGCTTGTCACTGACATCGCCTTCGAGTGAGGAAACTAACGTTAACATTGCTTTACCAGCTTTTTTCGCACACGTGCTGTTCTCGACAGACCAGTTTTCAATTGTCTCCAACTCATCATTTTTGAACTCTAAATAGTGGGGCTTCATTCCAAGTAGTTCAGATAAATTAAACAGGCTAAATGACTCATCGTGATTGACGTACCAGGCTTAAATTCCAAGCACACACAGCTGGCACTTTTTAATTTCAATATGATGCGTGTTTAGTTTCAGTTTTGGCTGCAGCCAGTGGCGATGTCAGTTAGATAATCGACCGTGGATCAGTCTGTGCGAGGTTCAAATCCTGGGCTCGCCCGTCACTGACATCGCTTTCAAGTGAGCAAACTGGTGTTTACATTAGCCTCTTTTAGCTTTACTTTTTACTTAACTATAACAGAATTTAAAATTCATGCAAAACTTCAATATAGTATATTTCAATTTATAGCAGTTCTAAGCTGTAACAGTAGCAAAGTGCTACTAGTCGCAACAGATCGAATTAGTCCATTCCATGCAAATAATAAAAAAGAGAGCGATATTGGTAAAGAGACAGGCAGTAACAGAGAGAGAGAGAGAGAGAGAGAGAGAGGGAGATAGAGAGAGGGAGGGAGGGAGGTAGGAAGAGAGAGAGAGAGAGAGAGAGAGAGAGAGAGAAGAGAGAGAGAAAGGGAGAGAGGGAGAGAGAGAAATAGATAGATAGAGAGAGAGAGAGAGAGGGAGGTAGGGAGAGAGAGAGAGAGATGGAGAGGGAGGGAGAGGGTTGGAGGGAGAAAGGAAGAGACAGAGGGAGAGAGGGAGGGAGAGAGAGAGAGAGAGAGAGAGAGGGAGGGAATTAGGTGTGGGAGAGACAATAAGGCGTACAAAAACAAAAGCAAGGTAGTAGCCTGTAAAGAAACGTTTGAGGAGATAGAGCTAGGATTAACTCAGGTACACTATTTGACTTGAACTACATATCAACTGAATTACATCATCACTGGCAACTTGCCAATATTCCATAAATCCGCGCACCGAAGCAACCTAACAAAATACTCTGGCAGCAGTAACAACAGCAGCTGCAGCAGTTGTCATCCAGCAACAGCAGCTGCAGCAGTTGTTATCCAGCAACAGCAGCTGCAGCAGTTAACATCTAACAACAGCAGCTGAAGCAGTTGTCATCCAGCAGCAGTAGCTGTAGCAGTTGTCATCCAACAACAGCAGCTGCAGCATTTGTCATCAAGAAACAGCAGCTGCAGGAGTTGTCATCCAGCAACAGCAGCTGCAGCAGTTGTACTACATAACAGCAGCTTTAATCTGCAGCAGCTGCTGCAGCAGATTTCACTTTACAATGATAATTGTATTTGCAATCTGTTAGAAGATTAAACTTTTGATTTTGTTAGACGAAGAAGTTTAATTTGTTGCCAAAATATTCAAAAATTTACAACATGAGCTTCTTTAATACTGACTATTTAGAAGCTCTAAAGATAGGTGTACCGCGTATCTAAAGAATTTTAAAGAGAAGCGACTAATACGATTAATTATCATTAAATTATAATACCCAAATTATAATACCCAAATTATAATACCCAAATTATAATACCCAAATTATAATACCCAAATTATAATACCCAAATTATAATACCCAAATTATAATACGCAAAAATACAGATAGTAATTCTTAAAAACCAATTTGGCTTATGGTAAGGAGTGCTTAGATAAAGCCAGAAGTTTTGGTTTAGTAATTCTTGAACCAGAAGCAGTATTTAGGAACAGCCTATTATATATTATTATTATATACTATTATTATATATATTATTATATACTATTATTATATATATTATTATATATATATTATATATTATTATTATATACTATTATTATATTTATTATTATATATATTATACATTATTATTATATACTATTATTATATATATTATTATATACTATTATTATATATATTATATATTATATATTATTATTATATACTATTATTATATATATTATTATATATATTATATATTATATATTATTATTATATACTATTATTATATATATTATTATACACTATTATATATTATATATTTTTATTATATACTATTATTATATATATTATTATATGCTATTATTATATATATTATATATTATTATTATATACTATTATTATATATATTATTATATACTATTATATACTATATATTATTATTATATACTATTATTATACTTTATAATTATATACTATTGTACATTGTATATTATTATATATTATATAGCAGACTTTTATGCAAAACTAGAGACATTACACGAGAGGCTGTTTTCTAGAGTCCACTATACAGAAGCAGACTTTTAGTTTTGTTGTTGTTGCTGTTATTTTCAGCGACATCGTTTTGACTTTTAACGTAGAGAATTAATTCTTAAACCAACTGTTACACTCTGATAAGTTTTAAACATTGATCACTCATGAGCGAAACAAGTTTTTCTCAGGATGTAAATAACACACAAAATTAGATATAATCTAGTACTTGGGCTCCTTCAAAGTTTCTTATTGCTTTTATGCGTAAATGTACACACAGCGAGACTAAAGTGGATGGCCTTTTTCATAAATTCTTTAAGTTGTATATCTTTAGCATAAATACGAAGAAATAAAAACACAGATAGTATGTCTGTACACAATATTACTAGAGTTACCACAAATGAGCCTAATCTATCGTGAGGTAACCTAATCTATCAGTAGTAACTAACAAATATATACGTATTAAGCCTGTTTCACTAGATTTCTTCTATGCCACTGAAAACAGTAAATCTCTTTTTTCATGAACTGCAATCTTTACAATTTTTAATATTTTTTCATTTTGCTATTTGTTCGCTACACTAAATTCCTTCAGGACGTCTCAGAACCACGCTAGAATTAAATGTCTTCCAAGCGTAAGATTGATTATTTGAAATAATGTACTTTTAGCTTACTTGAGTATTTTTATTTTTCTTGCTATATATATATATGTATATATATATATATATACATATATATATATATATATATATATATATATATATATATATATATATATATATATATATATATAGTATGTACGTGTGCCCCTTGTTGTGTCCGGGTTGTTTAAAGAATAGACCAACTGGTGACTGCACTTGTCGTAGAAGTAGACTAAAGCACTATGACCCAAACCAAAATTTGAAAGGGCATTCGGTTGGTGAGCGCATAGGCTCCATGAATTGCTACAAAAAATTTCAAACGAATGGAAAAACAGATGATTGAAATGACGATGATGACGATGATGACGATGATGATGATGATGATGATGATGATGATGATGATGATGTAGTATGTACGTATGCGTGATGTTTTTTGAAGTAAAATAAGTAACCGTAAACTCTATAATAATATTACCATAATTTTTTAAGCTGGGTTTCACTCGACCATTCTAGAATTTCCAGTCACCTATTTATGCATCTGGTTCACACACTCTTTACTCGAATAAAAATAGCCTTCACAACAGTCCGACGTGATAATGCAGAACAACACAATCGTTGCATCATCACACATTCCTTCGGCTCAGCTAAACATACTTTGCCTTCGAAATAGTTCTATCGGTAGGTATACACGTGGCAGCATGTGTGTAGATTTACTTGTATGTACTTGTTTATGATGGTTTGTCGGAGTGGGTTACGTACTTGGAAAAAATACAATTCGAAAACATCACCCGATGATTTCCAGAAATATAATTACAACAACAACAACCAGAACAATTAATGTTACAGTCATCAATGACAACATCGAGCGTTTGAGACAAAATTAAGCCGGCGAACAAAAAGAAGGCCCAAAAACGGTGCAAATTCCCAATTTTAGAAAATCAGTCCAAAGAACATTACCTATTGATGACTTATATAAGTACGAACACCTGCAACTATACTTCTGCAGCCCCAAAACAAAATATATGTTGAGTAACTTAGCTCAACATTGGATAATTCTTAGTATAAAATATAAATTAATATAAAATATCAAAACAACTCAGTTTACGTAAATTTCTTGAACTAGATTTATATAAATAGAGCTAGTTTCATTTTTTTATTGTCATTTAAGGCCATCAAGCTTTAAAATTGAGTGCAGCTAGGGAACATTCCAGAAGAAAGAGTTTAGTTTTCCTGCTTCCTGCAAAGTTTATTCCTTCCATAAAAATGAAGAAGTAATCTGAAGGAAAGAGATAAACTATCCTGGCTAGAGTAATCTCATTTTAGCAAACAAAACCAAACAATAAAATCTTCATACACAACAGACTACGAAAATACAACGATCGGTATTTTGAGCAACCGTAGGAATTCTAGACACGTTGAATTAGGAATATGTAGTGATCTAGTAATAATAGCCAGCAAAAGGATCATAAAATATTATCAGCCTAATACTAGACACGTTGAAGGCTATAACCACAAAAACACAAAAACTTGTTATCTAATAACATCTAGCATAAGATATACAAGTAAATACACTATGCATGCACGAAGTATCGTAAACATAAAGTTAAACTGCAAAAAACATGAGTGAATCCAGTTCTTTTTAAGGGTATCTTAGTCAAATGAAAACTGATCATTTTGCAACATTTGCCGTGTTGTTAAATATAAGCTTATTATTGGTATTTTTATTATTGTTGTTATTTTTATTACAACATATTTAAAGCTAAAGCTGAGGTTAACGTCAGTTTCCTCACTCATAAGTGATATCAGTGACGGGAGAGCCCAGGATTTGAACCCCGCACATACTGATCCGCGGTAGAGTATCTTACCGACTTCGCCCTGGAACCAGTGGCTAAGTTTTCGCAAAGAATAGCCTATATTTTCTAAAAGGTGCAGTCTTAGGGAAGCTACCTACTGACTAGATGATGCTCAATGATCGCCAGATCTGAGACGATTGTTGAGTTGATGAAGAAAAAAGTTTAAAACAACTCTTCTAAGTGGTTCAAACTCTGAATATCCCAATGGCTCAGTGCGTAAGCGCGCTAGGCAACCGCATGAAGTTTTAAACGGCTGATCCTGAGGTCCTGGGATCAATTTCAGGTAGAGCTGATCAGAAAGTAATATCGATTTGCCAGTTGCCACTAGGCAGTACACTGAGACAGAAAAAAAGACTTGCCTAAAGATTTTTATAAAAACATTTTTATGTTATTTTAAAACATTTGAAGTTCGCATAGCTTTTATATGGTCGCGAGATGCATGCATGTATAGTTACAAGCCATGGACCTGCTATAGGCAGTAAATCAACACTTAAACTAGGTCAAGCGTGGTTTGACTATAAATGCTTTAACGTTCAGTATGTTCCGTATTCGACCGCAATGAATGAAAGCCAATGGGCCCAGTTTTACTTGTATGCCAGCTTGCCTTATAAGCCTACAGGCATATATTGGGCAACAGTGTGTGTACAAACATGTATAGAAATATGTGGGGCGATATATTTTATCATATTAAATAACAATAATTACATCACAAAAATAACAAAAAATTCTACATGATATAACAATAATTGCATCACAAAAATAACAAAAATACTACACTTTACACCCATTTTCTCACAGAGAGAAACCATTAGGGATAAGAATTGGTTTAATTGTGATTTTATGAATTGGTTAACAGTAATTGGTTAGTAATGTGTACGTCAAGTTTGCGAAGTATACATAATTCATAAGTATATATAATTCTTTTAAAAAATACAAATTATAGCGATGTATTCATAGCTTACGAATAAAGCTTTTTAATTAAGCTTTTTATAAATTTCTCTAGTGTTGTGTCCGAGGCATTGAAGAATAGACTAGCCGTTAATTGCACTCGTCGTAAGAGGCGACTAGAAAAAAACTGACGAAAGCAACGAGAAAACACCTCAGAAGCGGGGAACTGCAATAAAATGTAAAATTGCTCCCTTTTTCTTCCTTGACGTCAGATGATATCATCTTTTATTTTTGTTCTCTCTCTCTCTCTCTCGCTATCTCTCTCTCTCTCTCTCTCTATCTCTCTCTCTCTCTCTCTCTCTCTCTCTCTCTCTCTCTCTCTCACTCCAAAGCGCTTCGGTGTTCTAAATCCGTTGGCTATAGTGGAGTCATTCAATGGCCTTTTTACTTCCAAGAACTCTCCAAGAACTCTACTGTATATTTGACGATTTGCAGCAAGCTACAGAGTATATAGCGACAGCAGCTCTGCATCAGCAGCTGTTAAACCATAACAGTAGCCACACATAGCTGCAGCAACACAGCAGCTGCATCTACACAGCAGCTGTAGCAACACAGCAGTTGCAGCAGCAAAGCAGCTGTAGCAAAACAGCAGCTGTAGCAACACAGCAGTTGTAGCTAGTAGCAACACAGCAGCTGTAGCAACACAGCAGTTGTAGCTACACAATAATAAGAACTACACAGCAGCTGTTGCTATACAATAACAGTAGCTTCACAGCAGCTGTTGCTACACAGCAGCTGTAGCTACACAACAGCTGTAGCAGCACAGCAGCTATTGCTACATAGCAGCTGTATCTATACTGTACATAGCAGCTATGTTCAACTGCTACATGTATACTGCAGCTATGTTAAACTGTAGCAAGCTACAAAGTTGTCAATAGCAGAAGCTGTGGTAGCAGCAGCTGCTGCTGCAAAAAGTCTACATTTTAATTCTTACAATTGAAATATAATTCATCGGTTTTGATTTGGTTCCACAATGCTCGATGTTGTCATAGACAACAGTAGCGCTCTAATTGTATTGTTGTTGTTGTTGTTGTCCAGTCATAGTTACCATTATCAGAAGTCAAGTGCACATTAAGTTGTGTATTAAGTTGTTTGAAGAGTTGACCATCGGGTGACTGCACGTGTAGTAGAATGCGATTAAAGCACTACGATCCATACCAACGTCAGAAAGGGCATTGGGTTGGTGAGCGGCTAGGCTCCAGAAATGGCTACAAAAAATTTAAACGAATGGAAAAGTCTCAAATAGGGGATGGACTGATGCTATGATGTAGGACAGAGAGGATTTGAGACAGTCTATTCGTATCCCGATCCAAGTTAAATTGGGATTCAAGGGAAGATGATGATGATGACGATGATGAGTTTACTGTATAGCTCAGTAAAGAGAACACGCACGTTGAAAGATATCAATTTAACAGTCAAGACTTTCACTTAT